>JXWZ01006588.1:0-16305 GCA_000956215.1 Anopheles farauti No. 4 | reverse complement strand
GGCTTTCTAGACTGATTTTACCACCATAGATGGTTAGTCACTCGTCGCTAGGGGGAGACGGTTAGAATGGGTTAATTATGGGTACCCATAAAATTAAATTCGTTAAATTTAAAATTGTTACATTTGAAATCGAACGTTCGGTATTACTAGAAAATACTTTTTTCCATTAAATCGAGCTGCCAATTGGAGCCCGGAAAGCTATTTTGAGTATTTCTCAACCGATGTTGATGGAATTCGCACCGAATTCCGCATAAACTATTGCAGTTTTTACTTTCATTACCTTTCCCCGTTTCCTACACCGCTCTTCCCAAGTCCTAAAAATGAATTACCTGAAGCATAAATTCCTTTTAACAATTTACAAAGACGGTTGCTCCGGATAGCAAAAGAAAAAACAGTTCAAATGTTTTGTAACAACACTGCAAATGGCATTAAGGTGCTAAAAATGCTCAATAAATGTCAACTAACACGTAGTTTGAACTTAAAAGAGTTGAATAAGTCGTATTTCAGAAATTTAAATATTGCCAAATTTAAAATAAATCTAAAAAATCTGATCTAGTGCAACAACAACAAACAAATAGATTTTTGAATAATCTCACGGTTAGTAGAGTAATAAAATAACGAATTCCGGGTTTTAATACCGATACTGACACAGCTCAGTAAGTACCAAAACTAAGCTATATCAGTATTATTCGCGATTTATTCTCACAAGGTTGAGCTCATTAAAAGCGTCATCATAACCGTAACGTAACGTTGGCGTTTGAATATTTCAATAAATTGTCCAGCATCGAAATAGCTCCTCGTAGTGGGCAAACATATGGCCGCTACTGCTGTCACCACAAGTCATTTTTCATGCTAGTGCGTTAGACTAAGCGCTCGTTTCAAAAATAACGTCATACCAAACATATCACTCAAGTACGAGCGCGCGTGCCTGCGTTCCCTTTCTTAGCCATGGTGCCAAAAACGTCGTGGGCCTGGGTCGGGTGACATCCGTCCGGGCAGTGCATTGGAGTTGCAGTAACGCGGACGGTGTTTTATCTACCGGACGATGCTGATACATCGGTGTCAAGGGCGTCGAGGCAAATCCCTTTACTCTAACGATCGTTCCGATGCTTTTCCACCACCCGCAGGTCCGTAAACTCAACGAGGATCCGTGCTTCCACGGTATTATCGTGCAGATGCCTCTTGACTCCGAGACTCCGATCGATGCACATCTCATCACGGACGCCGTGTCCCCGGAAAAGGATGTCGATGGGTGAGTGTGACGTTCGGCTGTATGTTTCGAGGCCCAACTTCAACCGCAGTCTTCTGCTCTCACGCTTGCAGACTGAACACCATCAACGAGGGACGTGTCGCCACGGGCGATATGTCCGGGTTCCTTCCCTGCACACCCAACGGTTGCATGGAGCTGATAAAGCGCACCGGAACACCGATCGCCGGCTCGTATGCGGTCGTTATTGGTCGCAGCAAGATCGTCGGCACGCCAATGTCGGAGCTGTTGAAGTGGGCCGATGCCACCGTGACCGTGGCGCACTCGAAGACTAAGAACCTGAACTTGCTAATCAAGAAGGCGGACATTTTGGTCGTTGCCGTCGGACGGCCGGAGATGGTGCGGGGCGCTTGGATCAAGCCTGGTGCTGTTGTGATTGACTGCGGTATTAACTCCATCCCAGGTAAGTTGGTCTTTTTTTTTGTTCGCATTAAATATCATCTCGTTGGAAAAGGTATGGTTTTCGTTGCGTAGCTAAAATCTACAAATCGTCAACGGAATATTGCTATTTTTATTATTTTTTATTATCTTATCATTTAAATTTTCGATAAAAAGATCCCATTTTAAATAAGTTAATAAGCTCAATTATTCTACACAAACTGTCGAATGTTAATTTTTTGGAAAAAATTGATATAAAAAATATTGCTGGAGATTATTTTATTCAGTCACCCAAAACATAAAGGCGTTATAAGTATGAAGTGTTGTGATTCATCAGCTTTAGTTCTCCAGAACGTTGTCGAGTGTTATATGCCGTCTAAATTAGCTCGCATGACCAAAGCCATCCTACTCGTAAGGATATTCAGTAACTTACCGAAACGATTTGGAAGGAATTTACCTTTCTGTCTAAGGTTGTAGCGTAACATCATGCCTTCCACTGACCGGAACTTATGAATTGAATGTTAAAAAATCGTATGTAGTCAAAAGGACGGGCCAATGTATTCCTGAAACAAAAAAGAAAAGTGTTGAAATAAGTCCTACATCCTTTTCGAAGTAATCCAAGCAACCAAGCACGCCATTTAATGGCGACTCTTAGCCGTACGTTTAAAGATTAGACTCTTATCAGCTCCTAATATACCCGATGATTCGGCACTCATCCGCTTTCACTTCACATCGTGCTGTGCCGTTGGGGATGAGCATAGCTCGTACGCTCGATAGATCGTCCCATTTCACTTCCCGATGATCTACCGTCTAAACGGATCATCGGATCGTTCTTCCACTTCCACTGAGTGGCTCAGTTTATTAACGTGTGTGTGTGTGTGTGCCTTTTGGTTTTTTCTCCACTTCGTCACTCACTTAACGGATAGATCCGACGAAGAAGAGCGGCCAGCGGTTGGTGGGAGACGTGAAGTACGAGGAGGCACTGCCCGTTGCTTCGCACGTAACACCGGTTCCGGGAGGCGTTGGGCCGATGACGGTCGCGATGCTGATGCAGAACACCGTTCAGTCTGCCCAGAGAGTTGCCCGGAGATTGATCGAGATGGAATTCCGCTGGAGTCTGAAACAGCTGCCTCTGAAGCTAACCGAACCGGTTCCGAGGTGGGTTTGCACGTGTAGTTGTGAGCCGGCTGAGCTAAGCCGGTGGTGTGTGTTTCTTACCAACTATTTTATCGCTTTCCTTTTATTATCTGCCCACCACCACCACACACAGTGACATCGAGATTGCCCGCACGCAGGTACCGAAGGATGTAGCCTTGTTGGCACAGGAGATCGGACTCATACCGTCGGAAGTGTCGCTGTATGGCACGAAGAAGGCGAAGGTGTCGTTGAAGGTGCTGGAACGTCTGCAGTACGAGGACGACGCGAAATATGTCGTGGTCGCTGGGTAAGTAATCTCAAAACGAACGCCCGGTTGTGTTGCTTTGATTAGACTCACTTGGATGGGGCATTGTTATCGTGTTAGGCTGACGATCGTCTGCATTTCGGGTGCGTAAATGCCACGCGCTAAACCAAGACGGTATGGTGCAGACGTTATCAGAGATGAAGCCAGCTGCCAGCTTCAATAACACTTTGCAGTATGATTGTTTCGTTCCTCCACTACATTTGGAGCGTTTTGAATGGTTTTAGTTCCATTCCATGTTTTGCTATATGCAACTTTTTACCGTTTATATTCGTTAGTAATTATCTGAAAGCATCAACTAAAACAATCTTCTACTGCACCTGTTAGAAATACATATTGCATTTTATTACTTTTCTCAAACAAACTTTTTAAATAGCTTGGAATCGTTTAACCACGTTTCTAGACGCGCAGCACTCTAATAATAACCTTTGCTGCCATTTAATTGCGCAAATCTTTTGGTTTTGAAGCGGAGAAGAATAATCAATCCCCATGACTTGTTTTTTTTTTTCGTAGCACGGCAGAAGTGATAATGAAGCTAGTTGCGATGGAATAGAACAGCCGTGTCATTGTCGAACAAAATCGCACCACCGTAATAGCTAGAGCTAAACGGTGGAGCTTTTTATTTGGGATTATAGCATCGCATGGTCTCGTTTTGCAAACTATACCATATTGTTAAGAACAAACATAAAGCCTGCAATAATTACGTAGCCCGTTTTAATTAATTGCTTCATAGGACTTTTGCTACCAGTAATGTTTCAATGCGAATTAAGCCAACAGGAAGAGGTGTGGGATTCGTTATACGAAAGCCCAAATGGGCTATAAATATTGATCGTTTACCAGCTGCAATGATAACGAGTTGCTGAATGCTTCATAAACGATCGCTTAAAATGATTTAAAAACTTTCGATGTTTACTATTGGAATATTTAACACCAAACATCCTGAGGGTGTATTGTATCTCAAAACTCCTGTTGACACGTTCCATACTTTACAGAATTACGCCGACCCCACTGGGAGAGGGCAAAAGCACCACGCTGGTCGGACTGGTGCAGGCGCTGACGGCGCACAAGCGATGTAACTCGATTGCATGCCTGCGCCAACCGTCCCAGGGTCCAACGTTCGGCATCAAGGGCGGTGCGGCCGGTGGTGGTTACTCGCAGGTGATCCCGATGGAAGACTTCAACCTTCACCTGACGGGCGATATTCACGCGGTCACGGCAGCGAACAATCTGCTCGCGGCCCAGCTGGACGCGCGTATCTTCCACGAGGCAACGCAAACCGATCAGGCACTGTACGAGCGGCTGGTTCCGGCCATCAAGGGTTCGCGCAAGTTCGCCCCGATACAGTTGCGCCGGCTGAAGCGGCTCGGTATCGAGAAAACGGATCCGTACACGCTGACGCCGGACGAAATTCGTCGGTTCGCGCGGCTCAACATCGATCCGCACAACGTCGTGTGGACGCGCGTGCTGGACGTGAACGATCGGTACCTGCGCAAGATCACGATCGGGCTGTCGCCGACGGAGAAGAATTTAACGCGCGACACGAGCTTCGCGATCTCGGTGTCGAGTGAGATTATGGCGATCTTGGCACTGGCCACCGGGCTCGAGGACATGAAGCAGCGGTTGGCGAAGATGGTGGTGGCGTTCGATAAGACCGGTGCGCCCGTCACGGCGGACGATCTCGGTGTGACCGGGTCGATGATGGTGCTGCTGAAGGACGCGATCGAACCGACGCTGATGCAAACGCTCGAAGGTACGCCGGTGCTGGTGCATGCCGGCCCGTTCGCCAACATTGCGCACGGCTGTTCGTCGATCGTGGCGGACGATATCGGCATGAAGTTGGCCGGCAAGCGGGGTTACGTCGTGACCGAGGCCGGTTTCGGTTCGGACATCGGGATGGAGAAGTTCTTCAACATCAAGTGCCGCGCGTCCGGCAAGGTGCCGAATGCGGTCGTCTTGGTAACTACGGTTCGCGCGCTTAAGATGCACGGCGGTGGTCCGATCGTGACGGCCGGTGCACCACTGCGCCGGGAGTATATGAGCGAAAATGTCGACCTGCTCGAAAAGGGTCTGCCGAATCTGCTGAAGCACATCGAGAACGGGCTGAAGTACGGTGTGCCGGTGGTGGTGGCGATCAACGCGCACGGTACGGACACCGCCGCCGAGCACGAACTCGTGCGGAAGGCGGCAAAGGCGGCCGGTGCGTTCGAGGCGATCGTTTCGCACCACTGGGCGAAGGGTGGCGAAGGTGCGGCCGAACTGGCGCAGGCCGTCATCGATGCGTGCAATCAACCGTCCGACTTCAAGCTACTCTACGATCTCGGTCTCTCGATCGAGGACAAGATCATCCAGATCGCGAAGGAGATGTACGGTGCTGGCACGATCGAGCTGAGCGGCAAGGTCCGCGATGCCATCCGTCTGTATACGGAGAAGGTGAGTTCGCACGGATACGGGGTTGGGTTGGGGTGTGGCATCCCATTTAGAAGAGTTTATCGGTTTGCTAATGCTACTATCACTATCAACATCACCAGGGCTTCGGAAAGTTGCCGATCTGCATGGCCAAGACGTCGATGTCGCTTACGGGTGACCCGAGCGTGAAGGGTGCCCCGAAGGACTTTAAGCTGGTCATCAACGATATCTGCCTGTCGGCCGGGGCCGGTTTCATTGTGCCGATGTGCGGTGAAATCTCGAAAATGCCCGGACTGCCGACGCGTCCGTCCATTTTCGACATTGACCTCAACACCGAGACGGGCGAAATCGAAGGACTGTTCTAGGCGCCGGGTTTTTGTTAGTGACGTCCACCGGCAACGTTCACGGACGAACGATGGAATGGATAGTTTATATTTTATCACTGTAGCTTACAAATTATTTGCTTCGTGTGCTTTTTTTTCATTTTGACTACGAGAGAGTGTAATAAAAATGTAATCTCTTTGGCGTACGCAGGGCGTTGGATTATTTTATCGTTTTTGTACTTTTGCAACTATAAATTCTGACATATTACCGTACCGTTGACCATAGAGTAAAGCGAAAGTGAACTAAAGTGTTGAATATGTGCATTCTATGTTGAAGGAATCGTAATATGGTCTTATGCAGAGTGTAAATTAGCAACATTGTTGTTCTATGGTCCTCATATTTCTCAAGAATTCTCACAAGTGTGACCTCGTGATGTGTAGTTCTTCCGTGACAAATCTAACGAGCCCAGTATTTTTTTATTCAAAATTATATATTTAACTCAATCACATGAACAGCTTGTTCCAATTCCATACGAATGTAAAATTTGTACCACAATGAGAAAAAAATAACTCCGCACCGTGTTGTTCAATGGTAACTGCTTTCTATTCTTCTTCTTCTTCTATTTTGGCGTAACGACCGAAGTCATGCCTGCCATTTCACTGGCTTTCTAGACTGATTTTACCACCTTAGCTGGTTAGTCACTCCTCGCTAGGGCTTTCTATTATCACTGACTGCTTTCTATTATCACTGACAATTTGTTGCGTATTAAACGCCGTTTACGTCTATTTTCATCTTTATTTCGTAATTCGAATTTCATCTTTATTTATTTATTTCATCTTTATCTTAATCTATCTTTATCTATGCTTCTATATTGGTAATAACAAAATGATTAAAAACAAACGAGTATCAATTAAATCAAATTAAAATGTATAAGCGAAAACAAGTAAAATTCGACTGATAAATGAAAATGGAAAAAGTAAGATATATGCGAGAAAAAAAAATGAAACACGATTCTTAACAAGTTACGAACGCTGTGAAACTTACTATTGCATCAGTTTTGATAGTTAATTTTCTGCTCCAGATCGCGGTGCAGCTTCGAGTAGAAGTGAAGGCGCAGAGCGTGTTCCGATTCCAGGTTGACATTACACAGCTGGCAGGTAGTTCCCCCTTTCGGCAGCGACAAGCGTCTGTAAACAAAAAAAAAACAACAAACTTCAATCTCAACACTAATCAAACATATCGCGTGTAACCCAACGTGACACGTACGATTGGGAGAGCAGATGGAGCTCGGCACAGTGACGCTTCAGGTATTCGACTCGACTGGCCGGTATCGGACGTAGGTTTAGGTTGTCGTACAAAGGAAAGATGGATTTGGTGTAGATGTCGATCGCCGAGTTGTAGCGTTGTTTCTTTTTACTGGTGCTGCCCGGCACCGCAGCCGTGTCCGGATCTTCCCAACTGAAGTTGTGCATCATGCTGTAGTTATCGGTAATGGCACGATCACGCTGTAGAATCCTGTACATGGCGAGATGGAAGAAAGCAAACCATTCATATCCGGGGAATCGAAACGCAAACGCATAAGCGTGCTTACTTGATCAGATAGTCCTTCACTTTGCGCATCAACGATTCGATGCTGTACTCGCCATACTGCGGTGTCTTGTCGTTGTTTCCTTCGTGCAAGATCGAGTCCATCGTGTAGCGTAACGCGTTGATCTACAGCGAAAAGAGACAGTTGAAAGAGGCAGAAAGAAAACGGCACAAACGGTGCACAACACTCACATCGGCGATGTCTTCCTCACCGAGCGCAACGTCCACCGCGAGCGACATGTCGTGCTCGGGGTAGATCGATTTACCGGTTTGGGGTGCGCTGCCTAACCCCGCCAGCAGTCCCACAACACGCGTTCCATCGGCATCCTTCTTCAGCGTACAGGTGGGCGCAAAGATGAGTGCCATCAGCGCCGGAATTCCCGGTATGGTGGGCATGGCGGTTGTGAGCCGTGCGATCAGTTCATTCGAACCCGTCTCGTTCACGCAACCCGCCACCAGCAGCTTATCGTAAGCGTTCTGGGGGTTAGCATCAAGCAGAATCGCGTTGATCGATTCGTTTTCGATATCGACCGGCTTCCGGTAGCCGGAGAAAACGGTCGCACTGCACTTCACTTTCAGCGGACTGTACGGTCCGCGCAGTGTGAGACGTACTTTGAGCAGCTCCGACGGTAGCTCCAAATTGGCCCACAGTTCTGGTTCATCGTCCACCTCCAGGTAGCGCTGCTGGTTCGTACAATCGCTCAGTATCTGGGCCCGGTACGTCTCGTCCACTTGCATGTCAAGTTGGACGCGCACCCGCTGCTCGTGGTTCATCTTCGATAGGTACGATTCCTCCGACAGTTGGGCGTGGTGCGATGCAACCAGCGCCCGATTTACACTCCGCTCGATCGGATCGTCCGCGCCGTGGCGCAAAATCACCACTGCCACCCGGTTCACCACCGAGAACACCTCCACGTGCAGTTGCTGTCCGAGCACCTGGCGCCGAAAGTGCTCGATCGTTTCCTCCATCCACGTGTCTTTCGGAGATAAAACAGCCGACGGTTGCACCTCCGCCAGCGATGCCTCAAACACACGGTCCGGTATTTTGGTCAGCATCTCCAGCGGTGTACCGTGCAGTTGCCGCAGTTGCCCGACAGCCAGCGTTGCCGTCATACCGTGGTCGAGGAAGAACACCACCCAATGTTCCTGCCCTCGGATGATGCGCTGCTTCAGCAGGGTCGCCCTTCCCATCTTACGGTCATCGCTACGCGGCAACGGAGCGGCCACTATATCGCGCACCCGAAAAACTTGCCCCCCAGGGAATGGACGCAATTGCACCGAACCGAGTCCCTTATTGTCGCCCGCTCCGCCATTAAGCTGCCGCTCGATGTTAGCGTATATTTGGTCTTTTGCGTCGTGCGGACGGAGGAAAAATTTGTTCGGATGCTCCACATGCGTCACGGTCGCGATCAGCCGGTTCCAGTGTATCGGTGGCTCGACCGACAGATGCGCATTCGGTATCTCCACGCACTGCGGACGCCACTCGTTATTGCGCCACTCACCGAACTGGTTCGCGGTCGCGAATCTGACCGCATCGTGATGGTTCATCACCATCAGCTGCGTTGAATCGCGGCGCAGTTCCCCCAGCTTAATCGCCTCGAACACGTTCGGGTGGATGCGTTCGAGCATACTACGCTCCCCGACCTGATTGGACGGGTCCGAGCGGTGCTTGTCGGGTGCGTAGTTGAATGTCACGAATATTCTGTTCATGCTACGCTCAAACTCGATCTTCATCAGAGCCTGCCGCTCCGGATCCGACTTCCGCTCGGTAAGAAGCGTGCGTAATTGCTGTCGGTACAGTGGCCCGATGTAGTTGGAATGATCGAACCCGGTAAAGTACACCGTTCGGAACGGATCCCGTCCATCGATCTCCGAGTACACCTTCCGATCGCCCAGCTCCCGATCGGCCGCCGTCGTTGGAATGAAATAATTCGGATAGAACGCACCGGCCATGATCACCTTCAGCACGACCGTCTTCTCACGGTTCGTCCATCCGGCGGCACTCATGAACCGGATGTTGGCGCCCCGCAACCGCATCGTTATCTCTTGTACCAGTTCTGCCATCTCCGTGAGCGACTTCAGATCGAGCATGTACCGCTGGCACCAGGTGATTGTGTCCCCGCCCGTACCCTGCTCCTTCACCGAACGCCACCACGTGTACGCGTTCAGTATCGCAATCCCATCCGATCCGGAGCCGGACGCAAAGTGGCGCTTGCAACGGAGTGCCTCGACCGAACGCAACGATCGGAAAATGTTCTTCACGTTCATTCCCGCCGCAATGATGATGGCCTCATCCAGCACGGAAAACACGTACCCGAGCACGACCAGCTTCGCCAGGTGCAGATCGAGTGGCAACAGACCCATCAGCTGGCCGAGGTACGTCAGATCGCCATCCTGCGGATCGTACACACCTTTAGCCGTACGCAGCAGCGCACCAAGCTCCTTCAGCTGCAGCACCGTGTTGCTGATGTCGGACAGATTCGGGGGCGACAGGGCGAGCGCGAGCACCGTGTGCGGTGCGCCCATGTCGAGACGCTTCGTTTTTAGCACCACGCTGCCAAGCGGGCAGCGCGTCATTTCCGGTTCGATCGACTGCATCATACCGTTTTCGTAGAAATGTTTGCTCACCAGCCGGTAGACGCGCCCGTTCATGACACGTCCAACGCGCCCGGCCCGCTGGATGCAGTTGTTTTTCGAAGCCCAGCGTGTGCGCAGCGTCGTGAAGTTGTTAATCGAGTCGGCCACCAACAAACGGTGCAGACAGAAATCGATCACTGTAAAGAGTGGTAAGCAAGGTGACGTTTTTGGTTATGTTAAATTTGATCCGATGTTAATTATGCATCCGAGCGGAGCACTTCATTCCATCAAAACGATTTTGTTTTGTGAAAGGGTTGGTTTGTTTCTAGACACATTTCGACAAAAAAGTGTTTTAACCCGTCTTTTCACTGAGCTTCACAAGAAGTTGCAATAAGAACATTTGCAACAAACTTTAACTTAACTAAATGGATAGATCTTATGCTTATAATAAGATGGCAGATATTACTGAAAAAAAAAAATCGCCCAACCCATACAAAACGCCATTTGTGACTACTTACCAAATTTTACATCTGGAATCGTAATCGAGCTCTCAGCAATGTTGGTAGAAAGAATAACCTTCCGGTGTCCGGGTGGTGGTTTACGGAACACCAGTGTCTGCTCGTCTGCCGGCAGCATCGAGTGCAGCTTCAGTATGGTAAATTTCGTCTGCCACTTCGGATCGCGCTTCATGTCGTCGAGAAAAGAGCGCAACGCATCGGCCATACGCTCAATTTCGTTTATGCCGGGCAGGAACATGATGATCGATGGTTTATAATCGAAGTCGAGGTGTTCCTCGGATTCAAAGGTAAGATCGCACACCACCGCCAGCTTGACCACAAATTTGTACAACTTATCGTGCACCTCCGGCTGCTCATACTTGAGGCTGAAGTCGATATTAAGCTTTTCCAAATCGTCCAGGTAACTTACAACTACCTCGTGCTCTGTCTGGGTCGAAACGGCTAGCTGCGGTGCTAGCAGACTGTTCGGGCCCGGTATCTTGAAATAGTTTGCAAACTCGGACGATTCGATGGTGGCCGACATGAGTACGATCTTTGTGTTACGGTTCGTCGTCAGCAGGCGGCGTATGATGATGAGCAGAAAATCGATGTCTACTTCGCGCTCGTG
This sequence comes from Anopheles farauti No. 4, assembly GCA_000956215.1. Taxonomy (NCBI): domain Eukaryota; kingdom Metazoa; phylum Arthropoda; class Insecta; order Diptera; family Culicidae; genus Anopheles; species Anopheles farauti No. 4. Next base: position 5,182 of record JXWZ01006588.1, on the reverse strand, counting down.
CACCTCGTCCAGTATAATGTGCGTGTAACGACTCATCGATTTCGATGTGATCATCAGGTTCAGCAGCACCCCCGTCGTTACGTACATGAGCCGCGTATCTTCACTGAGCATCTCCTTTAGCCCCACCTTGAAACCGACCAGCGAACCAAGCTCACAGGACCGTTCCTTTGCGACGCGACGAGCAATCGAAGTTGCGGCAATTCGGCGCGGTTGCGTTACAACAATATTACACCATTCCCTACGGTGGAACGCATCTTCAAGGAGGTACTGAGGCACCTGAGTCGTTTTGCCACAGCCCGTCATACCCTGCAGAACCACGACCGGGTTATCACGGATCGCTTTCACGATACTCTGTTTAGATGCATGAATCGTCAGCCTGTTTGGGTTGACGGTAAAGTTGTACCGACTGAACAGCGGCTCCATCAATTCTTTGGCACGCACACGCTGCAGATGCTCCGAGTCTTCCTCAATCATCGATGACATGTCGTCGTCGTCGTCCGCATGGCGATACGAAGCAGACGATTTGTTTAACGCCTCTTCTATCCATCCCTGTAAGAATACATCAGTACAGGAAATGAGCAAATTGTTGCTGTTAAGCACGTGTCGCCGACATTTCTAACCTTCATTAATCTGGTCTCTTCAGCTTTGTTGTACTTTTCGGCATATTCGGTACCCTTCTGCTCCCGTATAGGAACGTTCAGTACATTGAGATTACCCGTAATTACAGTTCCGTTGCATTGGCCAGCGGAAATAACTCGTCGATTGAAGGGTTTGGAAAAGTCGAAGAAATCCGCAACATCGTCTTCCTCTTCCATCGTTTTGGTTTAGATGATAAGTAATTGAACAGGAACCCTCCACGTTTTTACGTTCTTTGAAAAAAAAAGTTTTATATCCGAACAAGCTATTCTGTGGTTAATATAGCAACTTAAAATAACACAATGCTGGAAAAACAATTTATGATGAACCACTAAGGAAAATGTATGTAAACAATAACAATATCGTCAAGATAAATGTTGGCAAGTGTTTCAGCCGGCCAAGTAAATGTCAACTGTTTGAACTCGCACATCATTGATTATCCGGGTTATCCGGTTTGGGTGTCCAATTGAACAATCTTCGTCAGTTAATTAACGTAAAAGAATGTTTGTTTGACGATGCGAGCGCCATCTATTGGGAAAGTGGATGATGGAATTTAAGCCCGTATTTGAGCAGGTCATTTAATATCCTATACAATGTTCGGTACATTTCGAAATACGCTTTTCGAGATAGGAGAGTATTGATAACTTAGAGGTACAAAACAACATTCAGTTACCAATATCGGATACAATTTCACACAGTGTAAGGCAATGCGTACGTTCTACGTCCTAGTTAAATTTTGCACGTAAAAATTGAATAGATAATATGCAACAAGCTTGGAACAACTAATGCCTGTTTTTGTTTCTCGCTTATTAGTAAATCGTCATCCGGAGTTCGTATGGCTGGTTTCAATGAATAATCTTGGAAAGGGATGCTTTAGGCCAAGTCATAGATATCGTTAGACACTACTCGTTAGTATGAGGTAGGGATATGCGTCAAAAATAACCGGAGGTAAATTATAAGTATCAACAATGCTATGATTCCATGTTGCTCCACTCCGATAGTAAATAATTTGATAAGCTGAAAGAATAAGTATACTGTTGACAACTAATTCTAGTTTATCCAGATAAAGGTCGATCTGCCTGAGCTGAGCAAATTTTCGTCAACATTCATGTTTCTATCTAAGCGTTAAAAAGCTTACATTGAAATTTTTGTCTATTCATTATCTTCGTTTTTCTTCTTTGATATAACGATAAAAGTGAACTACTATAGACATAATAGGCTAGATGGGACTAACCTCATCGGAAGAAGACGCTCCAGATGGGATTGTGATACAAGTTTTATCGTATGAAAGGTCAGCGGGGCCACAAATCCGCTCAATGAGTACACGCATATACGAAGCTAGTGCCTTTGCTATATATACTGTATCTATGTACAAAACGTAAGGCTATCTACTGTTATGCTACGAACCGTCCAGGAAATTGAAATGAGTTGTAAGCGGCAATGATATGCATAGTTTATTCGAACGTAAACTGAAGATAACTTCAGCCGATAGTGGCTATTAAATTTATGAAACATTTTACCATGCTTTAGCACCACTTTTGAATACGTCCCAGAAAGTATAGATTGTTAATATGCTTTCCTGGAAATATATGTTTACTCTGTACATTTTGCGCTCTGCACATTTTCACCCTGGAAAGGTATGGCATCACATTCGCTTTAGTTCATGTCACCATCATCCGCACCGGAGTGAGCTGTCCGGATTGATCCATATTTTATCTCCTATTCCATATATAAAAGATCCGTTTTAATCTACATAAATTTTGTCCTTCCCATCGTTGCCCGTGCCTATCGCAACGAGCACAGGGAATCCGAGATCCGTTGGCGAATGAGGAAGAAAGTAGAAGGAAACTAAATCACCCATCAACCGAAAGCACTAACCAATGGGGCGGTATGAGATTTTTTCTTTACTTTGAATGAAGTGGCTAAGGGGTTTCCGTTTCCATGATGTTCATGGTCGTTTATTAGTATATATATATATAAAATACTGTCACAGCCGGACCGAGGCTCTGTTATCGTCGAACATGCTTGCTTTGTTGGATTCAGCAGAAAAAGTCATCACCAGCCACGAGTTTTGCTGTCCGACTTTTGACCCCGAAATGCTCCACGTGCACCCGCCCGGGCACACATCATTCTGTGGGTTGTAGTGGGGTTGTAGTGTGATTAGAAAAAAACATACTCACTACGTGGGGAGGGTTAAGCCTGGGGGTAAATTATCCGTTGACATTACAAACAATAACAGTAAAATGTATTTACACCCTAGAATAAGCGCATGAAAAAATAGCAGTCCAGGCCCCGGACGCACACACACACACACACACACACGCTATCAGAACCGATGCGAGAGTTCGTCGTCAGTTTCGTCCAACTTTTTATGGCCTGTGCCGAATCCGGTGTCGGTCGGTTTGTCCGTACCATTGGCCATTGGATTTAACGAACGCTGCCGTATGTGCTCCAGGAACGCTGGGTTGAGGCTCTCCTGGATCGGTTTCGAAGGGCGCGATGGAGATAAGGCGAAAGAAGATGTTAATGGTTCGCTGTTTGCAATTTCCGAAACCAATAGCCAGTTTCGGCTTACCTTCCGCTTCGGCGAGAATATGTCTTTGTCCATGTCATTGAAGTCGGATTCTTCCGATTGAATGCTACCGAGTGACGGGGGTGTAATAGACACATAATTAATTTGCTTCGACTGTATCGGGCCCTCTGTAGAGCCTATTACTTACCTAAGATCGTCGTAAACTCCACCACCGCCCATGCGACCGAACTCGTTATCATTGAGCACCGGATTGGAGCCTTCGATCGAGAAGATATTGGTTGTCGGTACGTTGCGTGTGGGTTTGCCGTTCATCTCGGACGAAATCGAACCGAAGTCCGTCGCGGACAGTGCCTTCAGCTGCCGGTTGAGGCTGCGAATCTTGATGAAGAACGCCACAAACAAAATGATACACAGCACGCCCAGCGCGGCGGATACGACAATCAGTATTATTTGCAGCGTTTCGTCCGCCTCGGTTAGCGATTCCGGGGTCGGTGGCACATCCTGCAGCGAAAGGTTGCGTGTCCGCAGCGACGTCTTTAGCTCCGTGACGAAGGTGCGGTTGGACGAACGCTGCTGGATGAGGCTCGCCTCCACCGCCTGGTTGTCGAGAATGAAATGGGTTCGGACGTCAGTCAGTGCGCTGCTGGCACCTTCCTGTCGCTCCGTTACCGCCTGATCGATATCGTCAATATTGCACTCCATTTCGTACGATGCGCTCAACTGCTGGGACAGCTAGGGAGGTGGGAATGGTGGAAAGTCAAAAGCAAACATCAGCAACGGCACCGGTAAGCTGCCCTAATCTAACACCCCGTGTTCGGCAGGCAACTTACAAACTCTCGCACATCCGGCTGGTCAATTTCCTGCACACTGTTCAGAAACACGAACGTCACGCGGTTCGATTCCGACACGATGTACACTTTCGCCTGCACCGTGTCGTTGTGCGTATCGTCCCGATCGAACGCGATGATGGAGAACTGATAGTAGCCCTTATGGTTCGGTTGAACCTTCTGCGTCAACGTTAGCTCCCCGCTGTCCGGATGCAGCTGGAAGGGCAGCTCGGTCTGCAGATTTTCGCCGACCGCTTCCCCCGACCCGGGCACCACCTCGTACCGGATGATTTCGTCCTCGTCCGGGTCTTCGGCGTACACGCGGAACAGCGGCTTCTGGACGCGATCGTTCGTGGTGATGCCGGCCGCGTAGAAGCGCTGCTGAAACACCGGCGGATTATCGTTCACGTCATTCACCTTTATTCGAACGACCAACAGGGCCGTGGAGGATTCGGCGACCGCCGACGGCGGACCGTTCTCATTGTTTGTCGCGACAATCCGTATCTCGTGCGATGGTATCTCTTCCCGGTCGAGTAGGACGGCCAGCCGCAGCACGTTCTCCACCGGATCGAGCGCAAACAGGTGGCTCGCGTTGCCGAACTTCTCTGCGTGTTGTTGTTTGTTTTTGTACGAGTGGAAAAGTTTGGTTAGTTGAGCAGCATTCGGTATCGCGCAGCGTTGGCTTTGCAGTACTTACCGTCAATGAAATAGAACACGTTTGTGTGCACGCCCGGCGGCAGGCCAGCATTTTTGGGATCCTCAGCGAACGGCAGCTGCCGGCGTTCTTCTAGACCCTCTTCATTTTCTGCCGAATTAAACACAAAATGGCGGGTGTTTGAAAGTAATGGTTTTAAAGTGCTCATCGCAAGAGCTTCACCGCAGCTTGTGGTTTTTGAGCAAATTTTACCAATCAAAGTAGTCTACAAGAATGAAATCCTTTGAACCGGATCGGCGAAATATGGTGGAAAATTTTCCCCCAAATTTCTCGCAGCCTTGCCAAGTTGTTGGCTTACAAAATTTAACATTTCCTTCCCTTTTTACACCTCGCAAGCGACGACCTGTATCCAACACGCTAGTACGATTGAAATCGATTCACGGGTAGAAAATAGCGTGGGAAACACCTGTTGAAAATAAGGCTCATATTTGGGACACTCCTATTAATGGAGTGTTATCATGAGCCTACCCC
>JXWZ01006587.1:0-10480 GCA_000956215.1 Anopheles farauti No. 4 | reverse complement strand
TTAGTTGAATTTTGTTTAAATTAATTGCATAGACTATCCAATTCAGAATTTGCACTAAATCTAGCTTTATTTCATCGTTTACAACGTATAGAAATGAATTGAAATTATACTTATAATACTTGTACGAAAAAGAGTAATATCATTTTATTGTATTGGTGACATCAAATGTATGTACAATAATACAATGTGAAAACTTTCAATATGCGCCATGGTTTTGTCGTAAAATGTTAAACAAAAACCTGGATAAGTATTATTTCGGTTGCCGATTTCCGAGAGAAAACTATTGTCCTAGCACTGAGTGCATGTTATTAGAACTTCAACTTATCTCGTTTGAAATACCAGTAGTGACTTGATAAGCAGCTTGGTAAATTGGGTAAATCGCACGGGTTTGGGCATTGCAACTGTACGATACAAATATCGACCTCATCAGGAGGAGGGACCTAGAGCTAATCTTCCAAGCACATTTTATATATATCCGTAGAACGCATGAAACAAATGCTCATGAACAAGTGTCACAAGTGCATTATTTGATTTTGGATGCAAGTCTTGTGAGATATTTCTATTACATTACACTTACGTTTACATTTTCTGAATTGCATCCAACGTACCATAGGTTAGAAATGTGATTGAATTTAACAGAAACGAAGTTGGGCGCATAATGAGCGCCACGCTACACATTTCTTACAAATCTTTACGACGAAAAGCTACATTTTCGGGTATCATACAACAAGTCAGCACTTCGTACCAACGACACAAACTACCTTTTTATGAGTTTGCACGTGTTTCCATGTTTTCATGTAGCCATGATTGTTCGGTGGAAATCCACCGCACATTCAAACATTGTGGAAACGGTCGAGCCGTCGTGGTATTTTCCTTCACACACTGTGAAGACAAAGTGGTGTTTTGAGTCGGGAAAGTTCACACCGCACCGGTGAGAGCTTGCGAACAGATGAACCTGTGTAGACAAACGGCACACCACTTTCTATTCAATTGGTCAAAGCAAAACAACACCAGCACACACACACACCCGTTTTAGCTCAAAAAAGGGGTTCCGAATTTGTTGAGAGCGTTTGTTGTCCTGAAGCAGTATAAGGATATGGGTGGATTGGATGTGTAGTACTTTCCGGGTTTGGCTTGAGGTTGGCTTTAGCGGCCGAGCACTAACGAACGCGTGCCAAACCGGACGACATTCAACACTGTCGCCATTTAGAGAATTCGTGGCGAATTCTCGCGGGGGCATCTGTCTGTCCCCGTCGCGTAGTTTCACTCGCCGGGCCAGTTAATGCACCTAAGCGTAGCGATTCGCAAAAACCAACGCCACCGAGAGCGCATTTCCGAAATGTTCCGCGGTTTTGCTCTAAACACACATCCGGGAGTGTCAAAGTCAGCGGGTAGGGCCAGTGTCGAAGCCGCGCCATACTGTCCATCGTTCGGAGACTTTGTCCAAGGGATGGACTTTTTCCCCGGCCACTCCCATCCATCGCACCGTCCGTCTCATGCAAAATCCCAACGGTAGCCTCCCGCATGGTGGCTACCATTTCCCGGGTGTGCACTAATTGTTATGCTTTGCACTTGCTTTATGTGCGAAACATGCAATGCATTCGGTTCCCAGGCCAACTCTTTCGAGACCATCATGCCCGGGCCCGGCCAAATCACACAGACACCGTCACAAACACACACAACACATACGTACACGAATAAAACACTAATGTCCAGGTGGATTGAAGTGATTTTCGTGAAGCGAAATTTGGTCCCGTTGCCGCACACCGAACGTGTCCGTCGAAGTCGAGGGACGAGCATACGTGGTCAGGACACAAGCTGCTGCTGAACTTGGTGCGAACCGAGAGCACACTGAATTTATTATGCAGTGCTGCATTTATTTTTCTTTCATCTCCCCACCGCCCGGAACCCGGAGTCCGGGTTGCGATGGGTCCCTCGTAGGGGGAATCGTTCTCTCGTCCTAGTATTAAGCCCATTGTAAAACATTTCAATATAATGGGGTTTACAGCCATTTGTAGAGTCTTTGCCGCGCTCGGCGGGGCAGAGGGCAAAATGTAAACATTAAACGATAAAGTTTTGAAATTACGCTTTCGGAAAAGCTTTACCGTCAGGTTCGAAGAATTTCGAAGAAAATGGTACGATTTCGGCAAGCGTTGCAACATATCAATAACGTACCGATAAAGTTCAATCAATTCGTACTGGAACTCACAAACATAGCATTTTATTGCTATTGATTTAACTTGGCTCGTGTGTGGGTTCCAAATAAAGCATCCGCTCAGTATTGATTGCCGATAGTCGGCGACGTATTAGTAAATGAAGATTTCCGGATCAAACGGAGCTCGTGTTTTCAAGTGGTCACCATCCCATCTGCACACATTGCACATTCATTGCATTAGTTATGATTGTTGATTCGATTCGGCTCCAGTTTCTTCGCTGGGTACGAAAAATCTAGAGACGTTGCTTTGAGACGTTGCAGACAGGGGCAATTCGAATTGTTCCAACAGGATTTCATGATTCAAATCCACTGCGTTTGATGCAAGCGGTGTGTACTTGTGGTCAAAGTATGCTTTTTTTTTGCCACCCTGTTTGTATTTCCTAGTGCTCAAAGCCGATAAAAAAAGCAAGTTAAACAATTTATTCCGAATCAATCTTCTCTACTTTCAACCGATGGGTGAAAATAATTTATTTTGTTTGCCGTTTGCGGATATTGGAGTCGAACGATTCGATATTCATTAGTGCCAATCGCAGATAACCACCGGTTGTCTCTCTCCACCAACAACAGCGGCAAGTTCGAACAGGGGAGCCAGGGGAGTTGGAAAAATGGACGGGTGCAATTGAACGATACCCGAACCAGGCAAATGCACGCGTTGGTGTTTGGTTGGTGTGCGTTCATTATGTTTTCTGTGTAGCTGTGCGCATGCAAAGGGATTTGTTTGGACCGTTTTGCACTGGGCAACCTCGGATGTTTAATTTGCCCGGGCCAAGTGTGGCCCAACTAATGACCGGGAAGGGGGTTTTTGGGGTGCGGTGGCAATTGGCCGGGAAGAAATTAATATGGGGTATGGGGATTTATTAAGTTTATTCAAATCAACAATGGTGAACCGATGCCGTTTGCTCGCGACTGTGGCGTTAGGGAGGGAAACGAACAGTTGATTATGCAATGTTTGCCGTTCAATCAGATAATCATCGGTTTCGGGGAGTGAGGCGAGCGAGAATATTAATTTCCCCGGCGCTTGATTTGGGTGTCCGGTGGTGCGTAATTATAAACCAACGCCCGCGTTAGCTTGGACCGTTGCGTGATTTGTGCTGATGGTAAAGCAGAATCGTGTAATCGATCGCCATGTCAACGCTGTGCGGGTAATAAATGGGGAGAAAAAGGAGGGGTATTGATAATTTTGGGTACTGCCAGGATGGTGATACGATACTGTACTGTGATTGTGGTAGACAAATGGCATTGTTGATTTGAAATACTTTTTGTATTTTGTATAAATATTTGCAGATCGTTACAATTACAATGATTTTTCCAGGGTATCAACCACAAAATGAAGTTTGCATAATTTCTTGAACGAATTTCACATGCATTGCAACCTTGGAAACATAATCCCAAATGAAAAGTTACAACTCCTAGTTTTCAATAACCGACATTTAGTGTAAAATAAAAATAATAACCAAACGGGTTTTGAGTCAGAAAAAAAAACAAATAACCCTGTTTTGGATTATTTTATTTAGGACTATCAAATCTTTCAACATGCAATTTATCATAGATAAAAACGGTCTGAAATTGAATGTGATTGCAGTTTAAAGTTCCAAAGACGCCGGGATGAACCAAAAGTGGTAGGAAGAAAATCTCCTGTAATCAAAACAGGATTTTACGTCAACGTGCTGCATGATTAATGCTGACATAATGTAGCCAATAAATGAAAACATACAATAATATAATTTATGTTTTTTAGAGCTTCATTAGTATACAATTTCATGATTTCGAGTGTCGAAATTTTGTTTTCAAGATTTAATTTATTTAATGATTTTGATTTCTAATAATTTCTTTTTTCTATAGCATCCACGAAACAATGTTTTTTTAAATGAAATATGCTTCTTTTGAAAATGTCCGAAAAGAAAAATGAAGCAGGAGTTGCCGATTTTTAAATTTCATCAGCTGACTGGATAGAATTACTGTTAAGAGATGAATTGTCCATAGACATTTAAAATTGGAAACGCATACAACCCTCCAATGAAACTTAAAAGAGTAAGCAATTTCTATACAATTTTTTTTTGTAAAACTCATTTCTTGAAATCATTTCGGAAAAAAAATCCAGTAAATCCGAAAAATCAAAACAAATTGGTGTAAATCGAACAATTGGCCGGATTAAACCGTAGCTTATGAAATCGTTGTGGCAAAACATAAACTAACCACAGATTAGGCAGCTGTGGGCAGTGTTTATCGGTCGATGAATGGTGTGAACGAACGGTACGTTTGCCTGGAATTTGCCACCCCCATCGTAAACAGCTCCATACCGCTACCGTGTCGGGAAAAACGACTCACGGGAAGCAAAAAAAAATAGTTGCATGCATAACTTATATATTCGCAACTGCACAATGTGCACAGTTGATGGTAGAGAAGAAACCAAAAACAAAAAAAAAAAACAAATTTCAACACAACTCCAGGCATTTTGCAAACGAACCTTCGCCGGCGTTCGAATGCTTCATCCGGAATCCACAATAATGCGTCTTGTGATACAAATTATGCTTGGTAATTCTTTTTAATCCCAATGCTGAAAGTTCTGTGCCTTTCTTTCCCACTCTCTCGCTTCCCCTTTGGCCCACCTCACTGGCCCCATCGTTTCGGCACACAATCGGCAACGGAGAAATGGGTCGCCCGGTTCTGGATTTGAATGTGGCACAAATTTAGGTTCCCCAGGACGGTGTAGACAATTCGTTGCCGCTGGCAACGGGCAAGCAAAAGCTCGCATCTTTTCCTGCATTTCGTTGCGTACCGTTCGTGCTCTGCCGGTGTGTGTGTGTGTGTGTGTATTGTTTTTTTGGGTGGCAGGAAATGCATTTTCCCCATTGTTGCTGGTTTGCCACCAGCGCCGCCAGGGAAGTTAATTCCATATCTGTTCACTGTCACAGCAAGCGCCAGAGATTTTGGGGAAAAACTGGGACTCCTGTTTTGCTGCACGAAGGCAACGGGCTTCGGTTGCAAGATTGAGACAGTACATTTTATTAAGGAATGGTTTTGTGAGGCTTCCGGGCACGACCCGAAGATAAAGCGCTATCCGGCGTTCCCGTGCCCTGGGAGGCTTCCCGGAACAGCCTCCCGGGTGCATTCTCCAGAGCTAGGGATCGAGATTGCGCTCATATTTCTTTCCTTTCGTCTAAAGAAACTATACTTTTTGCGCCATGACTGCATGACGGTGACAGCGATCTTGAGCACAGATCCAACTATGGAAGTTGTGCGAGCACATTACGATTATTTCTCACTGGAAAAGGATTAGTTTCAAATGGCAGCCGCCCGCTCTATCAGGGCGAGCGTATTGTTGGTTTGCCTATTGTGTCGTATGCATTATGTGCTAGTGTGCGTGTGTTAGAGTGAGTCTAAAATAACAAAAATATGCACCGGTAGCACAATGTGCAATCTCGCTCCCAGGTGTGCGGGGGGAACGGTTTCGCGTTGGTATCTGGCAGTGTCTGGTGCATAATGCAGCACCGAGCCGAAGTGATGCTTCAATAGCACTACATTTCAACCTCAGACGTAGTGTCTTTCCTGTTGCGGCGGCTGTTTCACCCGGCAATAGAACACACACGGGACAACATGAAGACTGCAGTTGCACGAAGCACTGTCAGCTGCATTCTATTTATTCGAGCCTGAAGGCGAAACGGGAGTGGGGAATTAAAAATAAAAAAGTCCTCGGGAAGTATTCGTGCGTCTCACACCATACGAGTACGTTTTGGTTCGAGTCTGGCCGTCGAAGGTCAGGTCACTCGCGCTACGTTTTGCGTACCCCCACCCCGTGTGTACGTGTTTGCTGTTCACGGATGATAAAGGAGCCGAAGGTGAGCGAGGAGTGCGAAGTGCTTGTTATCCTTACCTTGAAATTTGCCTTCCGCAAACTGACTGATGCGAGCACCATCGCCTCCGGCGTAAACGAGAGGCTGAGAATGATGAAGTTATTGCGCTTCCGTATGTTCGCCAGGGGCAATAGGGGCCGAAGGTACAGGGACAGTTTAGCATGCGGCACGTGAGCTCCGAACACGGTGCGAAATAAGCCCACCACTACCACCTGGATAGTGGCGAGTGCTGGCCCGAGGCAGCCCGTGCTCGCACGGGGGTGATTTACTGAAAATCAACCACCCGTCCACGCTCGTTGCCGAAGTCGGGGCCTGGGACGCCCCGACCGGGATGCCACATGTGGTCTTGATTTCTGGCTCAATTTCCATACACTGGCGTGCGTGTGAAGCTGGTGATCATCTTCCCGTGGCACTATAAACCGTTTTCCGGCAGCAGCTCGAGCGGAACGGAGAACCTTAACCCAGTAATCATCACGTACCTTTGCCAGTGCCGGTTTGCTGGAGCAACGTCGGTCTGGTTTGGCATTGCTGATGGGCTGCTTAGCATTCAGCCGCCGCCCGTGGTAGAGCGTGTCAAGACGTCCTTTCAATCTACCGGATCGGGTCCGACTGGATGTTGGAGACGGGAGCAATAGTCCGTCATCAACGGCTCTCAGGGCAAGTAGCTATGGGGGACGTAAAAACTAGGGAAAGCACTTCAAGTTTGACGGCGCTCCCACTTTCGGTTCGGATTGTACACGCCCCCCAGGACCAACTGCTGCAAGGTTTTCAATCCCGAAAGCGCGCTGGCGTCAGACGTTGCTCTGGTGGAATGTCAGCTGATACCATCTATATGGTAAAATATACAAATCGAGTTCGATCGGTATGACGTGTGCCGTCTCGGGTCGAAATGGTGCCGGGTATGCGCCATCCGTACACGTCGCTTCAGGGCGACAACGTGGGAAGGATTAATCGGTTTCATTCTTTTCCGACCGACCATTGCTGAGACCGAAGATGATAAATATTATACTACAAGCGTGCTGCAAAGCGGCAAACACAGTCGGACTCGGGCATAAGCAGTCTGCTGGTGCTGGTAACGAGTTGGTTCGCTCTGGAGTGGCTGTAGAGAAAATTCAGTTCCAAATTCACTATCCTCTGCACGGGGCAAAAGAAACAGAGTTCCCTTTCTTCCATAGGCAACATTTTGCGGCTTTTGGTGTGTTTGTGTGTGCGTTCGGGCAACCCGGAACATCGCCAGATTGGTTGCGATTGCATTGTGCACAAATGGCCGTTTGTTGGTCTAAGGACAGGGGATTACATTACATTTGCCAATGAGATGCTGCCCGTTATCACCATCTGAGATAAGTTGATCAGATGATTTGTGGCAAATTTGCAATGATACCCCAGATGGCACTCTACTTTGGCTTGGTGATGTTTTTTGGGGTGATGTTTTTTTTTTTTTTGGTGAGGTTCCTATCGATGTTCTTTCTTTTGCTTGGTGTTTGGTGAATTATTGAATGTTTCCTACTGTTTGTGGTGAGATTTTCAATGAGTAGAGCATTGGATAGACCAGCTGCATAAAAGGCTCACGGTAAGCACAAATACGAACGACGATCGAGCTTTTGATAGCCTCGGTTTAGATCGCAAATCTGTTGAAACGAAACCAATTCCACAGACACTCGACGGCAACACCCAAAACACACACTCACTCAAACAGGCAGCATCTGCTGCAGTTGGGTGTTGAAAACGTACATATTTCATTAATAATTTATAATTTTTGAATGCATTTGCAGCCACACGAACGAACCGTTCACCGAACCTTCCAAGCTGCCGTAATGGTGGCGGTTTACGGCAAAATAGATCGCCCTCTGCGCATGCATTTCGCTGTATTGTGTTGGCTTTATCTAGAGCGGTTGGACCCTCTCTGTGCGAGACCGTACTACAGGATCAGAAATAAATATCTGAAATTATTTGCGTTTCGTACGGCTGCTCGGGAGCGCTCCCCGTGGCAGGCATGCTTTTGTGTGCTGCACGGTGAATGTATTTAAAAGAAGTCTTTGCATTTATTTATATATGCGCCCGTTCGAGCCTCGACCGTTCGGGCGGCCTTGTGTTGGTTGGTTAGGAAGGGTTTTTGGGGAGGTCGATGCGTGACAATAGTATCGTCCACCTCGATCGGGGCGCGGTCGGTGACTGGTGACTATGAATATGTTTAAAAATATATGCATATGCAACACTGGCAAAATGCGCTGCCTCGGGCACGGTGGATCGTGCATGCGCTTATAATACGAAACCGTGCCAACGAGATGATGTTCGGAATACAACCAATTATTCATTTTTCCTATATAATCTGTTTAATTTTAATGTTTATTGTGTTTCTGGTGGGCAGGAACATCATATGAAGCAAAAATTTCGCTTTTTCCAAAGCGAGAGGGATCATATTTAGCAGCAGTAGATGTAGAATCGTTAACTTTTTACTAAGTGTGTTTCCTTCTTTATTAATTTATGAATTTAGATATGAATTTGTTTTATCTTCACAGGTTCGTGTTATTGTGATAGTATCGATTAGATATCTTAGATAAAAGTGCTTAAAGACACATATTATTTTGGTTTAATTATTGCCATTTTCGTAATTTTGCCATTTATTTTTTTGCATGAAATATTTACAATTTTACTTTGTATACCTTGCATGCTACATTTGAGCTCACTTGCATTAGTTGATTTAAAAAACAATAAATTTATAGTTTTGCAATAATTTAAACATGTAGAAAAAAATGGCCGTTGCCTTTAAATCAATTAGAGTTTCTTTTTAATACAAATGTTTACATTAAATTCTACGTGTTACTGAATATTTTGAACCACAAGCAACATTTTGAATCGGATTACGAAACGATAAATGCGCAATGCCTGAAGTATAATACATTGTGATTTTAAAAATATTTTCATATATGTAAGAAAAACATTACCATATTTGGTTTCAGGCACAATTCTTAGGATGTCTTGTCTTGCGACTTCGAAAGTGAGATTTCTTATAGTTTGAAGTATAATATGTATAAAAGATATTATTCTTCATTATTCTAGAGAACATTTAGAAGCCAAATAAGAATCATAGCTCAGAAATTTCAATTAAATCAATTCTCTTTATGTTTTTTTTTCAAAACATTTGAACTTTTAACCTAATAGCTCTAAACTACTATCATTATCACTCACATGTATGCGTGTGTGTGTGCTAAAGACCCAAATGCTCGTTCAAAACTCGTCATCCTGATAGCATAAAATAGCACAAAAAGACACACACGAAATAAGCGGTCGCGCTCATGCAGCCCAGCCCCTGTTTTGCCCCCTCTCGCTGGTGGTAGCAACCCCCACTTGGTTGGCAGCTGCAAAATTACCCTACGGCAAAAATATTCTACCCCAAGCTTGCCTGAAGGCTCCGTGCGCGTACGAGCAAAAATGAGTTTGGGCGAAAAATTCATATAAATGAGCGAATATTTATGGCACCGGCGTGGTCATTTGAGTTGCGGTAATGGATTCCGAATCCACTGCACAAACCTTGCCTGCAACGTACTCGCGCCCCGTTCCAACCTAGTTTGAGCTTAGTTTTTCGAACCCAATATTAGGTTGCATAGGATACCGTAGACTGCGTTCACGTGGAAGTTCGCAACGGCAATTATAATTTAGTAGCTACGGTGGAAACGATTATCTCATTTTGGTAACATACACGCTATTTCGATTCGGCGAACGTATTCGAGTAGCTCTTCGCCCATGGTAAATAGAAACCTGCAGGATCCAGGCGAACTATATATTGAACAATCAGATGCATTTACTCGGTTTTGATGAATTCAGAAGGAAGGTTCCTTAGAAATCCAAAAATGGGAAATGTTTTAATAGATGTTTCAAAGTTCAGTGTTTGCTTTTAATTTGCTTTATTGTCCATCAAATTGTGTTGAGTAATGTTTTGATGTTTAGTGCGCGATTGAAATGGAAAGGAATGAGAACTTTTTTAAAATTTAATTTAAATAATTCTTTTTCATACTTTAGACAACGTAAAGCTTTAAACTTTCTAGTTAACGATAAACTTTCTAGTTCAATGTTTCCTTCCTATTTTTTTTTTAAATTCTTTTCCTGATTGTTTTTCAATTGAAAAGTTGTGTTAAGTCTACAACAACCTCATTAAGACCAATAAATTATGCATCCTTGTTCCGCTATTTTATACAACAATTCGCACCGTTTCATTTATTCCTAATTTATTTTGTGTAACATTCCATAAGGGTTAGTTTTTCCGTGTATGAAATATAATTTCAAATGTTTCTATAATTTTATCAACATCGTCCTGTTTCAGCTTTCATGTTTAAGCTTTATGCTTTTATGTTGTATAATGAGTTGTGAATATGTGGAACATTAAGAGCTACCAACCCTTTCAAAATATAGC
>JXWZ01006586.1:0-11124 GCA_000956215.1 Anopheles farauti No. 4 | reverse complement strand
CAAGACTTCGCTACAAAACAAGTATTGGTTTTCAACTAAAATTAGCGTGTGCTTGAGTCGAATATGATAGATAAAGACGAAAATGAATCAATTGATGGAATGCGTAGCAATGAATGAATTCCACATTCTATGAATGTTCCATGATAGATGATCGTTGCTTGTGACCGCCTATCTAGATTGTAGCGGATTGGAGCAGAGCTTTGTTTTACTAACCCACCATCACATTACAGCTTCCTATGGCGTACTCACGATAGGCATGGTGTTTGGCTGGTCCGCTCCAGCAGGCCCGCGAATACTGGAAAAGGGCGAAGGGATCGTAGACCTAACTGATGATCAGTTTTCGTGGACGGTTGCCTTTATGCCTGTCGGTGGTGCGCTGGTTGCGATACCATGTGGATTGATGCTGAAATCGGAAGGCCGAAAAAATACCATCCTCTTCTTCGTTCTACCACTGCTCATGGGTTCGTGCGGCATGCGCTACAACACGGCGGATTAATAATATATTCCCTTTATCTTTCCTATTGTTTGTTTGTTTTTTTTTGTTCCTATTGCAGGGTGGGTTTTATTGACATGGGCGCAAGCCGTGGCGATGATGTACTTGGGGAGATTGTTGCAAGGTTTAGCCGCTGGTGCTTACTCGATGTCGGTACCGATTTACATCGGCGAAATAGCGGATCAACGAATACGTGGCACTGTCGGGAGCTTTTTCCAACTGATGCTAAACCTAGGCATGCTACTCTCCTTCAGTATATCCGTAGGAGTTAACGTGTTCCAGCTAAACATTATATCTGGTTTCATTGTACTACTTTTTGGACCGCTGTTCATGCTGATGCCGGAGACTCCTTCATATCTGGTGAGCAAAATGGGATCATATTCTAAGTTTTACCACACATTTTTACCTTGCCTACTATTTCAGTTAAAACGAGGTCATAAGACTAAAGCTATAGAAACTGTCAAATGGTTGCGTGGACCGAAGTGTGATGCATCTTCGGAGGTAGAGCTCATGCAGGTGCAACAGGAAGCTTTGTTGAATCAACCCAAAAAATCATTAAAAAATAAAATACTCACCCCGGAGACGACAAGGGCTTTGCTCGCCATGGTGGGTCTGGTAACCTTTCTACAAATGTCCGGCATTAATGCCGTGTTGTTCTATGCGACGGACATTTTGTTTTATGCCACAGATACGGTAAACCTTTGTACATTACATTTTCTACATTTAAGATGAAACATTGTCATCGTACGTTTCCGTATTATTTCAGAATGCTCCGGATTCCTTGAACCATGAGGTGGCTACCATCATCGTGGGTTCCATGCAAGTCGTTGGCACGCTTCTAGCAGCGTTTACTGTCGATCGAATCGGACGTCGTTGGCTGCTAATGACTTCTGCTGTGGTAATGTGTCTTTCCCACGTTACTTTGGGGGTTTATTTTCATTTGCTGGAGCAAAATCCTACACAGGTAGAAAATCTTGAATGGCTACCGGTACTTGCGCTGTGTATCTTTGTTACCACGTTTTCCGTCGGTTTCGGTCCGGTGCCATGGATTATGATTGGAGAAGTATTTGCGATCGACGTAAAAGACATTGCCTGCTCATTGGCCACGTTTACTAGTTTCGCACTATCCTTTATGATGTCGAAAACGTTCAATCCACTACGCGAAGGTCTTGGTGAGTCGGGAACATTTTGGTTGTTCGGTGGATTTTGCATGCTTGGAGCTGTGTTCGTTTTTGTTTTTGTTCCCGAAACGACAGGTAAAACGTTTGATCAAATTCAAAAGCGTTTGGCGGGTAGTAGGGTTTATTATAGAGCAGAAAAATAAATAAATAAATGCGGTAAGTGTGTGACGATAAGTTTGCGGAGTATTCAAGACAATAATCAAACGTTGTAATACAATTGATTGTTATTTATTTGTAAAAATATACTGAGCGCACTGGAATAAAGCTACAAGTTTGACCCAAATATTATGTTGAGACGATTTAGAGCAGCGTTTCAACTATATTTTTAGCTAACCATAGAAAAAATTGAATGAATGAGTCGCTAACCTACTCATTTATTATTTCTACATATAAGTTATTGCGCTTAATCCCAAAATATTTTTTTCTATTATGCAACCAACACGGCAGTTTGGATAAAAATAGGAATTTTAGCCAAAGTTACTAGACAACAATACGTCGTGCAAATTTGCTGGATTGAAAATTCAGTGTTTTAGCATTAATTTATGTGTTTTCTCCCTGATTAACGAATATCTTACAACTTAATATCAGGAAAACATTTTAGGAATCTGCAATAAAAGTCGAAAATTTGATCGATACCAAAAAGCAAAAAATTATCAAAAACTTGCTGAAAAAGAAGATGTCAACATATGCTAGATGAGCCAACCCGTCATCCATCTCTACTCACCTTGGATGACACGCAAAAACGGGCTTGCACTGTATTTAAAAGAAAATCAATTGTTCGTCTGTTTCTGTGAGCGTTTTTCCGCTATACTTTTGCTCTTCGAAAAAGTCGCTGAAGTTTCCATTTTCAGGTGAAAAATTTAACTGCTGTGCTTTACTTGTGATCATACTGTGTGAGATATATCAAATGCGGCGTGCAAAGTATCGTATTTGTGCAATTTGCGCAACGATTATCCAAATCGAACGGTGCTAGTAGCGAAGAAAAAAGATGGTGGTGACGTTCATGTAACGGGAATTGGGAAAATGAATATCCCAACCGAAACCGGATGTGTGTTACAGAATATGCCCGCCCTGATCTCTGCCAGTAATGCAAGACGACAATTATGGGTGGCGTAGCTGCAGATCCAACAACGAACAAGTGATGTGGCACTTGGCCCTCCGTAGTGTGCGTTCCGTGTGTGGGGCGGGGGTCTTCCCCGATGTGTACGCGGGATGTGGAAGAAAGTGACTCAACGAGCCATTTTACTTGCGCCTCTGCACACAGTCGTGCAGGTTGGGAGTAGTGCGGTGGGGATGACGTGAAGAAACGGATACCTGCGGGGCTGAGCAGCCTACACGTTACCTGATACACACTAGCACTAACACCACCACACCACCAGCTAATAGGAGAAATATTCACTTTGCGGCGCAACCGGACGAACCGATAATGTGATTGATGTGTGTCGAAATTATGGCGGGCGGTACGGTGGTCATGGAAGATACTCCTCTTCTTCACCGCGTATGTGAATGCCCTTAAGGGGCGCCGCCATCCGTGGCTGACCCGCTTTCGACCACAAGAAGCGGCCTAACAAATTTCAATAGTCAAAGTTAATTTAATTTACCTTTCGGGAAGTGAGTTGTTTTCTTCGCTTCTCTCGTATATTGTTTCGCTCTCGCACACAAGCGCACCATCGCAACCATCGCAGTAATGGTGTTGGTGCATCCGCCTTGTGTGCCCTTGCTCTTTCTCGCATTCTCATGCGATCTCACTCCCGCTCGCCTGTATTGCTTGTTTGCCCATCCGGAATTGTTTGTACGTCGCTCGTAATGATCCTTTATCCAAAAGTAGAGCGCAAGGAATCATCATTGGCTCCCATGGGATACTGTGTCGAAAATAGGACAGCTTTCATTCAAGACGCATGGCATTTGTCAGTGACTGCGAGGCACGGAGATGAAGGCGAAAAAGGCTCCCACCAATCGGAACGGCCATATTGGAATTCAACTATTCTGTACACCTACACACTGAAGCGTAGCGGCTTCGCGTTACGCTATTTTGTACGTGTTTTTTTATATTTTCGCTGCACTGTCTTCAGGCATTCCGTTTGCACAACTATTCCTTTAGGCAACAAAATGTCAAAATTCGATTAAATCGATTAATCGATAAATGTTGCTTGCATCGAAGTAAAACATATGTTCACTCTTAATGATTAGTTTATTCTAAATATTTGCGACTAGGGATAACAAAACGATAAGCAAATCGGGTTCTTTATGGCCCCTCGAATGTGGTAGCAGTGCCAACGGTGATAATAGTTTTAGGTTTAAATGAAATGAACTCGTGCACTCGCCCCAACGATGTAATTTCGATGATTTATACTAGTTTGTAACGAACACGGTTGAGAAAGGTGTGAAGAAGGCACCCTACGATCTGTTTGTGCTGCTGTTGTTGCTGCCACAACCACTTTGGTGATTTCTCGAGCTATATGTGTGTGCGTGCGTGCGCGCTTGGTGTGTACACACACAAAGGCTTCGGTGTGTGTGAATATGATGCAGATTCCAGCATAATACGGTCGTCGTCGACGTTGTCGCGAGTTACGGTGCGGTCTCCTCGGCCTGCTGGTGCATTTCGTTGCTTCTGCTTTGGTTGTAGGGCCTGCACTGGATGTAGAAGCCGCTCAGTTTCTGCTACCGCAATAGCTTAGTCTAGCAGTGCTTTAGATGGTATACTAAATAAAGCTTCCATTTCCTGCTCTAGTGACGTCCCGAGGAAAATCGCACGCAGAGAAACGGGCCGTGCTTTTGGTGTGAAGTGAAACAAAAACAGTGAAGGTGAGAAACACATCAGCCACCCGCTTTATAAAGACACAAACTTAGCAACCGAAGTGTGTGCTCCGGCTCTGAAAAGCGACAGAAAGGAATAGTAATCATACAACACCGTAGAGCATAAGTGCAGCCGGAAAATGTCGCAACAACTTCCGATACGTTTTCAAGAGCATTTACAGGTGAGTGTTGCGTATCGTTGGGTAAAGTTACGCCAGGCAGGGTTCACGTCGTCCACGTCAACACACGATGACCTAGAACACGCTTGCATGCCGTTGCATTCCTCTTTAGAAGCATAGATCTTCCATCCTGCCCGAGAAATGTGTTGGTCATGTGAGGCACACATACACAACTCATCTCAACGCCCCTTTTTTTTAAATTGCTGCAAATGTTATCGTTCGTATATGATGACTCACGCGCCCAGAGTATCAGCAGAAAAATCCATTTTTTAAAAGATATTTCGAGACATTTTCCAATTTGCAACAAATGTGAAATTTTTGAAGCGCGATGAATCGATAGTACGAATCGAAATAGTAGAGGAAGCCCCTGCTGCGAAGGAGGAGCTGTCTGGACGGGGAAAGGACAGCAACGCGCGTGTCCCGCGAACGAATTAAACTACGACGGAAGCGGACGATTTGACATTACGCAATGGTTGGTATGGGGGTCCACGCTCGAGCTTCGATTTTCCCGTTTGCTGAGTGAGGTTGGATCTATGCGTGTTTGCATTTTTTTCATTTTTTTTTCTTTGTCTCTCAAAGCCACCTAGTAGGTTATGGCACAGGACGTGAAAATGATTCTTTTTTGCTCGGGAAATTTAATTTCCTATTCAGCGAGGAGATGTCGGGGATGATTAATTGATTCATGATTATGAAGTATCCTTTACCCACCATGTGTGGGTGGGTGGGTGGTTTCCATTTAATTCTACGCTGGGTACGACGTGGACGCATGAAATATAACGACGTGATAAGCGGACGACGACAGAATGATGGGCGACTCAACATCCACGTCTGCAAAATTAGTGTAGAATGTATTTCTTATCGGAATTCTGTTCTCTTTCTTCTCCATCCATGTGTTTGCATTGTTCCTCCTGCTGTTGCTGCTGGCGTCATTATCATGCCTCATCCCTGTCGTTTCCTCGCGCGGGTCGGCGCACTGCTGTGGCGTGTTATCATTTTTAAACTCCCCCGTCGCCGTCCGGATTTCACGGTACATCCGCCGACTGCTGCGCCTTGTTATCCATTGGAAAATTTGGTGCGCGCGTGTGTAGCTCACCAACATCAACATCAATGCGAGCTCGATCTCGTTCACCAATCTGACGATGGAGTCGGACAAGTTCATCTGCGTCCGGGAGAAGGTGGGCGAGACGGCGCAGGTCGTGATCATCGACATGAACGACGCACAGAACCCGATCCGGCGACCGATCAGCGCTGATTCGGCAATCATGAACCCGGCGAGCAAGGTGATCGCACTGAAGGCCCAGAAGACGCTGCAGATCTTCAACATTGAGATGAAGTCGAAGATGAAGGCGCACACGATGACCGAGGAGGTGGTGTTCTGGAAGTGGATCACGCTCAACACCCTGTCGCTGGTGACGGAAACGTCCGTCTACCACTGGTCGATGGAGGGCGACTCCACGCCGATCAAGATGTTCGAGCGCCATTCGTCGCTGAACGGCTGCCAGATCATTAATTACCGCACCGATCCGAAGCAAGCCTGGCTGCTGCTTGTCGGTAAGTAGCATTCGACCACACACTCACCGTAAAATAAGGCCTCGTCCTGATAAGGATCTCTATTACCTAGTCAGTTTTCCTATCAGCCTAAAAAGTCTGCAAAATGGAGCCACAAACGATCGATTTTCTTTTTGTTAACGTCTCAGTTGAAAAGTCTTCTTTATTCTGGACAAGAATTCAAATTATTTTTGGTAAATTTAATCGAGTTTGTACGCAAAAAAACAAAAAATAGTCCTTTAGTACACCGTTTGTCGCACAAATCGCATACTTTTGGATAGCAAAGTCATGGCAAGTATACGCCTAAAAGTATGCATTCACTGCACGCTCCATATCGGCGTTTTATAAAAAATTTATGAAGGCTTTAGGCTTTAGTATCCTATCTCGATCCTTCTCTAACGTGTACTTGCTCCTCTCCCCTACTCCGTGCAGGTATTTCTGCACAGCAGAACCGCGTGATTGGCGCTATGCAGCTGTACTCGGTCGAGCGTAAGGTGTCGCAGGCAATCGAGGGCCATGCCGCTTCGTTCGCCACCTTCAAGATGGAGGAGAACAAGGAGCTGTCGACGCTGTTCTGCTTCGCTGTTCGCTCGCAGACCGCAGCGAAGCTGCACATCATCGAGGTCGGTACGCCGCCGGCCGGCAACGTGGCGTTCACGAAGAAGGCGGTGGACGTGTTCTTCCCGCCGGAGGCTCAGAGCGATTTCCCGGTTGCGATGCAGGTTTCGCCGCGGTACGACGTGATTTACCTCATCACGAAGTACGGCTACATCCACATGTACGACATCGAGACGGCGACCTGCATCTACATGAACCGTATCTCGGGCGACACGATCTTCGTGACCGCGCCGCACGAATCGAGCGGTGGCATCATCGGCGTGAACCGCAAGGGCCAGGTGCTGTCGGTGACGGTCGACGAGGAGCAGATCATCCCGTACATCAACACGGTGCTGCAGAACCCGGACCTGGCGCTGCGAATGGCAGTGCGGAACAATCTGTCCGGTGCGGAGGATCTGTTCGTGCGCAAGTTCAACCAGCTGTTCCAGAACGGACAGTTCGCGGAGGCGGCGAAGGTGGCGGCGATCGCACCGAAGGGCATCCTCCGTACGCCGCAGACGATCCAGAAGTTCCAACAGGTGCCGGCCCAGCCGGGCACGAACTCGCCACCGTTGCTGCAGTACTTCGGCATTCTGCTCGATCAGGGTAAGCTGAACAAGTACGAATCGCTCGAACTGTGCCGGCCGGTGCTGGCGCAGGGCCGCAAGCAGCTGTGCGAGAAGTGGCTGAAGGAGGAGAAGCTCGAATGCAGCGAGGAGCTCGGCGATCTGGTGAAACCGTCCGATCCGACGCTCGCCCTCTCGATCTACTTGCGCTCAAACGTGCCGAACAAGGTGATCCAGTGCTTCGCCGAGACGGGCCAGTTCCAGAAGATTGTGCTGTACGCGAAGAAGGTCAACTACAGCCCGGACTACGTGTTTCTGTTGCGCTCGGTGATGCGCACCAACCCGGAGCAGGGGTCGGGTTTCGCGAGTATGCTCGTCGCCGATGAGGAACCGCTCGCCGACATCAACCAGATCGTGGACATCTTCATGGAACAGAACATGGTGCAGCAGTGCACGGCGTTCCTGCTCGATGCACTGAAAAACAACCGCCCGGCCGAGGGTGCGCTCCAGACGCGCCTGCTCGAGATGAACCTGATGTCAGCGCCGCAGGTGGCCGACGCCATCCTCGGCAACGCCATGTTCACGCACTACGACCGGGCGCACATCGCGCAGCTGTGCGAGAAGGCCGGCCTGCTGCAGCGTGCGCTTGAGCACTACACCGACCTGTACGACATTAAGCGGGCGGTCGTGCACACGCAGCTGCTGAACGGGGACTGGCTGGTCGGGTTCTTCGGTACGCTCTCGGTAGAGGATTCGCTGGAATGTCTGAAGGCGATGCTGACGGCCAATATCCGGCAGAATCTGCAGATTTGCGTGCAGATTGCGACCAAGTACCACGAACAGCTGACGACGAAGGCACTGATCGATCTGTTCGAGAGCTTCAAGAGTTACGAGGGTCTGTTCTATTTCCTCGGCTCGATCGTGAACTTCAGCCAGGACCCGGAGGTGCACTTCAAGTACATCCAGGCGGCGTGCAAGACGAACCAGATCAAGGAGGTGGAGCGGATCTGCCGCGAGTCCAACTGCTACAATGCCGAGCGTGTGAAGAATTTCCTGAAGGAGGCGAAGCTAACCGACCAGCTGCCGCTGATTATCGTGTGCGATCGGTTCGATTTCGTGCACGATCTGGTGCTGTACCTGTACCGGAACAGTCTGCAGAAGTACATCGAGATCTACGTGCAGAAGGTGAACCCGTCCCGGTTGCCGGTGGTGGTGGGCGGTCTGCTGGACGTCGACTGCTCGGAGGACATCATCAAGAACCTGATCCTGGTCGTGAAGGGCCAGTTCTCGACAGACGAGTTGGTCGAGGAGGTGGAGAAGCGCAACCGGCTGAAGCTGTTGCTGCCGTGGCTGGAGTCGCGCGTGCATGAAGGCTGCGTGGAACCGGCGACGCACAACGCGCTCGCGAAGATCTACATCGACTCGAACAACAACCCAGAGCGGTTCCTGAAGGAGAACCAGTTCTACGATAGCCGGGTGGTGGGCCGTTACTGTGAGAAGCGCGATCCGCATCTGGCGTGCGTGGCGTACGAGCGGGGCCAGTGCGATCGCGAGCTGATCGCAGTGTGCAACGAAAACTCGCTGTTCAAGTCGGAGGCCCGCTATCTGGTGCGGCGCCGCGATGCGGAACTGTGGGCGGAGGTGCTGTCCGAGGCTAACCCCTACAAGCGCCAGCTGATCGATCAGGTCGTGCAGACGGCATTGTCCGAGACGCAGGATCCGGACGATATCTCCGTGACGGTGAAGGCGTTCATGACGGCCGATCTGCCGAACGAGCTGATCGAGCTGCTGGAGAAGATCGTGCTGGACTCGTCCGTCTTCTCCGACCATCGCAACCTGCAGAACCTGCTGATACTGACCGCGATCAAGGCGGACCGGAGCCGGGTGATGGACTATATCAACCGGCTGGACAACTACGATGCACCCGACATCGCGAACATTGCGATCAACAACGAGCTGTACGAGGAAGCGTTTGCGATCTTCAAGAAGTTCGACGTGAACACGTCCGCGATCCAGGTGCTGATCGAGCAGGTGAACAATTTGGAGCGAGCGAACGAGTTTGCAGAGCGGTGCAACGAGCCGGCGGTATGGTCGCAGCTGGCTCGCGCCCAGCTACAGCAAGGCCTGGTGAAGGAAGCCATCGATAGCTACATCAAGGCGGACGATCCGAGCGCGTACATCGACGTGGTGGAGACGGCCAGCAAGAACGACTCGTGGGAGGATTTGGTGCGCTATCTGCAGATGGCCCGCAAGAAGGCACGGGAGAGCTACATCGAGAGCGAGTTGATTTACGCGTACGCGCGCACCGGCAGGTTGGCCGATCTGGAGGAGTTCGTGTCCGGGCCGAACCATGCCGACATCCAGAAGATCGGCGACCGGTGCTTTAACGATCGCATGTACGAGGCAGCCAAGCTGCTGTACAACAACGTTAGCAACTTCGCGCGCCTCGCGATCACGCTGGTGCATCTGCGCGAGTTCCAAGGTGCGGTGGACGGTGCCCGTAAGGCCAACTCGACCCGCACCTGGAAAGAGGTATGCTTCGCGTGCGTCGACGCGGAAGAGTTCCGGCTGGCGCAGATGTGCGGTCTGCACATCGTGGTACACGCGGACGAGCTGGAGGATCTGATCAACTACTACCAGGATCGAGGCTACTTCGAGGAGCTGATCGGGCTGCTCGAGGCGGCTCTCGGGCTGGAACGGGCGCACATGGGCATGTTCACCGAGCTGGCGATCCTCTACTCGAAGTACAAGCCGGGCAAGATGCGCGAGCACCTGGAGCTGTTCTGGTCGCGTGTCAACATCCCGAAGGTGCTGCGGGCGGCGGAACAGGCGCATCTCTGGTCGGAGCTGGTATTCCTGTACGACAAGTACGAGGAGTACGATAACGCGGTGCTTGCTATGATGGCCCACCCGTCGGAGGCGTGGCGCGAGGGCCACTTCAAGGACATCATCACCAAGGTGGCCAACATCGAGCTGTACTACCGCGCGATCCAGTTCTATCTCGACTACAAGCCGTTGCTACTGAACGATATGCTGCTCGTACTGGCACCGCGCATGGACCACACGCGGGCGGTCAGCTTCTTCACCAAGCAGGGCCACCTGCAGCTGGTCAAGACGTACCTGCGCTCGGTGCAGAGCCTGAACAACAAGGCGATCAACGAGGCGCTCAATGGGTTGCTGATCGACGAGGAGGACTACCAGGGCCTGCGGACGTCAATAGACGCGTTTGACAACTTTGACAACATCGCGCTCGCCCAGAAGCTCGAAAAGCACGAGCTGACCGAGTTCCGTCGCATCGCCGCCTATCTCTACAAAGGTGCGCGTTGTTGGAGTGTTTTTGTTGTTGTTGTTGTTGGTGTTTAACGTTTCTTTTTTAATTGTCGCACACGCACACACCCACACAGGCAACAACCGTTGGAAGCAGAGCGTGGAGCTGTGCAAGAAGGACCGCCTGTTCAAGGACGCGATGGAGTACGCGGCCGAATCGCACCAGGGCGAACTGGCGGAGGAGCTGCTTGGGTGGTTCTTGGAGCGGGGCGCATACGATTGCTTCGCGGCATGCCTATTCCAGGTAAGAGCATTAAGTGCACCCATGGTGGTACTGTGAGTGAAGAAGGGGATCGTATCTAAAATGTTATTTACTTGTTTTTTTCCAGTGCTACGATCTCTTGCGACCCGACGTTATCCTAGAGCTTGCATGGCGCCACAACATAATGGACTTTGCTATGCCTTACATCATCCAGGTACGTACAGGGGAAGGGGGG
>JXWZ01006583.1:0-18009 GCA_000956215.1 Anopheles farauti No. 4 | reverse complement strand
TCAGCAATACTGAGGGACCATTCACCGAGAAAGACTCTTCTTGAGTAGCCAACCTCGAGCCCGGCTCAACAGGTCGATGTTGACGAAGTGATTCATTGAAATTAAATGTCGTCCTGCCTTCTGCCACCTGCTGCATCCCCCACCGTCATCGTCGTCGTCATCATCATCATCATCATCATCATCATCATCCGGCACACGAAAAACCAGCCAGTCAGCTCCGCACAGATTTCGGTGGTTGTCCCAAAAATCCGTGACGTCACGCCCGCGACCAACCCCAGCCCAATGGTCGGGTCCTCAACGGTGCGGCAATCTAAATTTAGGACCGATCCGTGCGGTCGGAAAAGACTCGCTCTCCTCCATGCGCGCACTGTGGCGCTTCGTCTCGATCGCGGTGGTGGTGGCAGCTTTCCACGCTGAAATCGATGGTGGGGGCATGGCGGCCCGATCGTTTCCCATGCCGTCGACCGGGAGTAGGGATGCATCATCCGGTGGTGAGGGTAGTTTCGCTTCGCGCAACTCCCGGACTCGCCGTGTGCGATTTGCGTACACACGCTCACGCTCGCTGCATCTGCACGCGAATCTGCCGCGCGCAACGCAACGCACAAACACACCCATGAACGGGTAGCCCCAAGCGCCAAGCCCCGTTCCCCGACCCGCCGAACCTGTCCCGACCCGAGAGGACTCGCCGACCGGTTCGTGCGCACGATCGCGGCACGAACCGAATGCGTACCGTGGTATGGGTGTGCGTGCGCACACGAACGCTGCACGGGACCCGTTCGCTGGTGTGCAACTCTCCATCCGGGGCCGCTAGGGGTGCCGGGGTAACCGTGCGCCACTATTCGAGACGGTTTTTCGACGTTTTTCAGTTCGCCTTTAAACTGTTTAACTCGCGGATTCAAGTGTAAGTAAGGTCCTCCGTTGTGTGCTGCCGGCTGCCGTCCGCGGGATTTTGTTTGAGGTTTTCTACGGGTGCGATTTTCGGTGCGAATTGTTGTAGCGTCGACAAGGGAAAAACCAGTACGCCCGTTTGGTACGCGCAGTTTCGTAGGGCAAAGCCAGGGTTCGAATTGTAAGGAAATCGGCGCAATCCATTGTCCAGAGCAGGAGTTTCCGTGCGTGTATCTCTCCAACTCCAGTCTGAGTGGTCTTGAACGCGAAGGGGATCGAGAGGAAGTGAGGGGGGGGGGGAGGGAGGGCATGAGGTTTTTTGCGAAGGAAAGCTTAAGTTCGAATAGGTCTAGGTGGAAAGTGTCTTCACTGGAAAGGACGGAAAATGAACGGATAATATTTACCCCAAATGTGTGCATCTGAGAGTGTTTGTGGTGCTAGTTCCCACCTGCGAGTGAGTGTGGGTGTGTCTGTGTGCGTGTGTGTGTGTGTGTGTGTGTATGAATCTCTCCAGTGTGTGTTTGTGTGTGCGGGCGAACACAAAAGTATAACTTTACCGAAGTGCAATAATCACTTGGTGTGTTCTTATGTGCCTCGGCAACGAAATCAGCTGATCTAAGCAATCGTCTGGGGGAACTGGACCTAATACCCTGTGGAATGTGTCAACAGACTCGATCAGTGGCACAGTCACCGGTTAGGAATGTGCCTGGCGAGCCGCAAGCCAGTGACCGCTACTAGACGGTGGCTCAGTTGTGCTGAAATCGACACCCTCTGACCAGTGCCCTGTGCTCTGGCGGGATGTTTTTTTTTTGTTCGTTGTTGTTTTCGTTTTAGGCCATTACAGGTTGTGTAACGTGTGCTACCGAAACACCTAGTGTGCGCATGAGCTTTCCGCGACTGGGGAGCGTGTTGTGATATTTTTAAAGTCAGCAGCAGCCACCGGACGCGAATGCGGCGAGTACACCATGACGGAGACGGAAACTATGAACGGTCGCACGCACGCACCAGCGTTCTTCGGTTGGCGCCACAGAAGAAGACCCACTCGCGGAAAACCAGCTCGAACCGAACGTCGCGCCCAGCGCGGGAGTTACGGGTGTGACGGGGCGTATTTTTAGAACATCTCATCGCTAGCGCTAGCTGCGCAGACCGATCCTCGCGAGCAGAAACGGGCGTATTTTTGCGTGCGCATGACCACAAACGCAGCTTTGGCGGGCGGCACTGCGCACGACCCAACCCAAGTCGGTTCAACCGTCGGGCAACGGTCTATTTTTGGGATGCCGATATCCGTCCGCAACGATCGACGTTTATGGCGAGATGTTCTTCTCACCGCAGCGGCACCGCGGAACACACATGCGTGTTGCAATTTCGAATTTTAAGTTTTATTTTTAACTCCTAATCGCGTGGCCAAGCATGGCGGACGTTTCGGACGTTCGATCGCACGTACGGGAACGGTGTGGGAACGAGTTGAAACGCTGGGGGTTTTGAAAATTTCGTCCAGCTCGGGCTGCCGCGCTGACCTACTTCCGATCCAGCCCCGGACCGTCACGGTCTTTCTGCTGAAGGGCCGCTCGATAAGAGACGTCTCGTTTGTGGATCATTTCGCGGCAGGTGTTCTTGTGGCTGCAGCCGAACGCACGATGCTACACAGACACCGGTCGGCTGCAAATTCCACAGCAAACAGAGGGAAATGAGGCGAGGGGTGCCACCGTTATCGCTACTACTGGCGCGATGATTCAACGCGAACCGAAGACAATGCAGTGGCAGTAACCTCCCCATCACTGCACAAGTCCACCCGAGTTCTGGGACGTAACGAAACGCGCACGGACTAGACGATTAAATAATTGCACACCCAGCGTAACCGGATACCCGAACACCGGTCGGCCTTGGTGGGCCTTGGACGGGGTTTGCGGATTTGACCGAAATTTTCCTACCGTTTCTGCAGCCGACGTGAGAGAAAGTGGCTACCGACTGGGCGTCCCAGGCTGGGCATGGGAGGAACAGGTTCTACCTGTACTGCAACCTGCACTTTATCCACTTTTGCTTCTCCTTATCGCACTGACGGACGACGAGGAGAAGAAGGCTCTATGGCACGAACTTTCGCTTTCTTCTTGCACAGTGACATCACGAATCAATTCGTCGTTGCATTTATTCCCAACTGGAAGGCGAAGATGGTTCGTCTCCTGGCAACACGATTCGATCTCGGCGAAATCGGATCTCGGCACTTGTCCGGATAGCGGTTTACGATGCCGTTGACATTCACCCACAGACCTATGAACAAGGTTTCAATATCTGATGATAACTTGCTGCCGGTTCATACTGTACGCCAATGAAATAGCACGTTTAATGGAGTTGCTAACGCCTGTAGTAGGTGAAAAGAGCGTGCGATTCAACGTTTGCATTTTGATTTTATGACTTCCATTACTAACCCATCAAGGGTGCTAATGCTTTTGACTCACTGGCTCTTTTGGAGAGTTTAGTTTTTATATTTTTAGAAAATAAAATGTTTGACTAGTTGATTGATTTTCACATGATTCATTTAATGGCTCTCTTTAAAAATCAAGAGAGTACGCCCAATTGGTTCTCACTCTTGTTTTTTTCCTACTTGTTTCAATCGCAATGGTCTCGTTTTATGGTCTTTTTTAGAAGCTTCTGGAGTTGGGTCGTTTTCATGATTACTTCTTTGGTTTGAAGCGCTCTGTATGAGTCAAATGTTGAATCCTGCATTTGAAAAGTATGAAGCAGGGAAACCGGTGAAATATGCAACAGATGGAATGCATTCCACGCTGTCTAGGCCAACTGTAGTAAAGCCTATAAAGTAAGACATCTCAATGAGCTAGTTCCGTGACGGTCGAACCTGCTTGAATGTTTAGTTTGCAGAAAAGCAAGATAAACATCAACCCCAAATCGTCCCTGGCGGGGCTGGAGACGAAAGACGGACGTATCCGTAATCGAATGCGATATGACACTTCAACCCACCGGAGGTCGTTTGCGATTGATGCCTCTGAATAAAAACATGACAATAAACATCGGCCAGCAGCCGCAGATGGTGAGCCGTTCAGGAGCGAAATAAAAAAAAACCCCAACCACATCTCAATACCGAACCGAACGTTGAGAATGTTGTCCTATACCATATACGTACGCACTCTGACCCGAAACCAAAAAAACTAAAAAAAACTAAAAGTGGTCTCGGAATCGGCCGGTTAACCGGTATCTGATGGATTTACTTGAGGAGAGCGGGAGAAGAAATACCATAGAGTGCAAGGTCTAGTCCGTGGCATCCCCCGGTTGTGTGGTTTACAGTACCCGATCCGGGGCTTGGAGATGGAAAGAAGCATAAGTGGTGTCTCGATTGAAATACAAACCACCAGCTCTGTAGAAAGTATGAAAGTCGTAGTAGTACGACTGGGAGTTCGTTTGGCTTGATTTATCATACAATTTGCAGTACTGCGCAAGTAGGAAACCCTGGTCCAATCGGGTCAAACTGTGTGTGACATTTATAAGACCCACTTTGACACCCAAACTACAACCCGTCTGATTTAAAGCACACATTTGTGTGTTTACCATTGAATCACCTGGTCGAAACGATCTGCGGCGGGGTAGGGTAGAAGGGAACGACATTGCTCGCACACAAACACACACGCGCGTATGGTTGACCACATGCGCGCTTTCGATATAATAACGCGATTAAATTGAAATTCACGTTTCTCTGATTTTCTTCCGTAAAAGGAAAACGGAAGGCCGCACGGCACGGTGTCAAGTTGTACCGCTGGCGCGGACGGACTCGGAACGAATGGAACGAGCCGAGTCGGGAGTCGAGTTGGGGCACCGGACCCAACCGGTCCCATCGAACACCGACATCATCTGCATTTGCGTGCCGGAGAAGGTGTATGATTATGCGGTGCCGCGAAACGGTGGCAATTTCGAGCATTTTTATTTACACAATGTCAATTAGCCGAGGACGTGGAAGTGTAGTTGGAAGTGGAAAGGGGATAAAAACCCTCCAATGTCTTTGGAGGAGCCGAATAGGGCAGGAGAGGGCCAGATGCGTGAACATGGTTAGGTTTGGTTGCGAAATCTACTCAGAAGAAGAAAGGTTAGCGGAGAGTTCGCCTACTTTGTCGGGAAAGTTTAGGTGTATCTGGGAATATATGATTGTTGTTATTATAACGCGGGTAGTCGACCATCTACAATCCACCAAAACCCTTTTTTTGGGGCCAGTTTTGCAACGCACTAACACTCTTCTTTTCCCCTTTCCTGCAGGTTACGCGTGTGCGATTCGGTTTTTGTGTAGTGTTTGCCTTCCGGTAGTGTTGTTGTGAAGTGACCGTTAAACAAAGCCCACCACAATGGATGCCATTAAGAAGAAGATGCAGGCGATGAAGCTGGAGAAGGATAATGCCTTGGATCGGGCCCTTCTCTGCGAGCAGCAGGCACGCGATGCCAACCTGCGCGCCGAGAAGGCCGAGGAAGAGGCCCGCCAGCTCCAGAAGAAGATCCAGGCGATTGAGAACGATCTCGATCAGACCCAGGAGACGCTCATGCAAGTCAACACCAAGCTGGAGGAGAAGGAGAAGGCTCTGCAGAACGTAAGTACCAATCGCATGTGAGCGTTTTCGTACCCAATATTCCGTAATCTCTGTTCACAGTACTTAAGTGGGACAAACTTGAATCGAACAACGTCTTACTATGAAGAAGAATAGGAGGCACATATTCTAGGTCATAACGATGTCCACGACAATTGCCAGCTGACCTAAATTTTTTAAACGCTTGACAGAGATCGCGAAAATAGAATCGTAACACGATCCATTTCCGCGCAAACTATGCACCTGAAAAAAAAAGATGCTAAATAGAAGAAGTGGATTTTGAATGAAGCTGGTGCTTTGCACACGATTGTACACCCAGCACGGTACATTCCCAACGCTCGTCGTACATCATCCGACTATTTTTGGGTTCTACGCAATCGCCCGGTAATGCGTGTCTAGTCTGGCAATACGTTTCGGTTTTTTTTTGCGCTTTTCCGAGGATGATCTCATGTGGCAAATTTTGCGGAAAATGATCGTTAAATAATGTAATGCGAATGTGTTTTTTTTTTACCTTGAAGATTGGGACGTGTGCTTTAGGGATAGCTCCTTCTAATAGCAGCGCACTTCATTTATGAACTAACACATGTTTTGACATACATTGGTACCACGAATTGGGATAGGTCTCCCTGACGTCTGTATGATGGCGGTATAGTCAAGTTCTTGGTTCAAGCGTAGTTGAAATTAGTAACTGGTGCATGGCAACACCTACCAGTAGGTCGTAGTAAATCGTCCGATGTTGGACGATTTGACGTACCTGTCGTCTGTGCATATTAAAAATAGCTTTTTCGAATGCATTTCACATACTGGGCGTTGCACTTACTCGCCAGACAACTCACTTCGTAGATGGGGGTCGATCGAGCAGTGCGTCGAGAAATTGTATAACTGCTCATCTCGGGCGACAATTTTTCCTCGCGTAATGTCTGATAACTCTGATAATGAACCATGACGTTAGGAATGAAGCAAGGTAGAAAGCATGTGATTATATTTCAAACGGCAACGTGCGATGCTCTCTCGAATGAGCTCATCGTTCAGTAAAGCATTCCATTATTTCGCCGGCGGAAACCAGATTAGCCGGGAGCAAAATGGCGGCTGCGCCTTCGTGGGACTATTTTTATCGAAATGAATCCGCCGCGTAGTACCGGTGCGGGTCAGAATAAAAAAAAGTGGAAATCGTGCAGCGGGTGCGATCGGTCACGGAATGCGTATCATAGCGAGGGAAAGATGAATCCGTAACAGCCGCTATTTAACGCCAATGCGACGCAGCATGGCGCGTTTGCACGTGCGCAGATGAGTTCGTGCGCAAAACACTCCTGCGCCGATGGCCGATTGCGCCGGGTGCCTGCTCCGCTGACAGGCGATCGTATCTCGGGCTGCTGCGGTACGTACGTGACAGTTTTTCGTTGAGCGAAGGAGCGAGCAAAAATAAAAAAAAATTCGTCGTGTAATCGATGTGTATACAAAGGACCAGAACGATAGTCCCCGTGAAGAAGGTGGACACAATCGTCATACGGATGCCGATCATTCTCTAATTTTATCAATACTCGCCTAGTATGCTTAGAATGAACCAGAAGCATGCGGCACCACTGGGCGGCCAACGCATTCCGAGCAGGCGACGGCAAAATCTGATCCGGTGCAAATGTTTGAATGAACTCGGCATCGGAAGCGGTCGCCCGCCGGAGGAAGAGGAGGAGGAGAAGGGTTGTGTGCACGGTTGGTGCCGGCTCACTGGGGAGGAGCGGTAAAAAACTAAAGCAAAGAAGTAAAAGAATGGGTCAAACGCGATGACTACCACCCATTCGGAGGTGGTTCGTGGGGCCGCGGCGAAAGAAAGCGCATTGGGATTCATTCACCAGAGATAGTTGTACCGCGCATCGCAGCATCCACGCGGGCAGTAGGAACGCACGCCCGGAGAAGATTTTCGACATCGTCTTTCATTACGGGTCGGTTTCCTTCTCCGGAATATCCGGGGTAGCGTTGTTCATTTATTCGCATCCCGGCAAACCGCCATCATGATCGGTATCATGTCGTATGGCAATCGGAAACGGAGGGCAGACTGCTGCAGCCGACCGAAACAACCCCGCAACAGTTGCAGCAAACAGGGCGGCAAACGCAAGCAGCATTCGAAAAAGGAGCGGCATTCGCGCCGGCAACGTGATTACCGGCCGAAGGGCAAAAGAAGACGTCGCAGAAGAGGAAGTGCGGTGGCACTAGGAGGAGGCGAAGGAAGCAAAAATAAACCGGCCCCGATCGACTGTGGTAATCGGGTCGCCGCCGCACCGGCAGCGCTGACAGCGGGCGAAACGACGGTGCGAGCGAAAACACCCGAGCGCCCTCTGGTGACCACCGTCGGTACCAATTCAGTGTCAGTGACAGCAGCAAAAAAACAAGACGTCGTCGCGGCTCCTCATCGTCGTCTGCAGGGGTCGTTGTCGTCGACCGAAGACGAAGAAGACGTCGTCGTCGTTGTGCGAAATCCGACGAAAAAGGCTAATGGTGCAGCAGGCGACGGTGACGGTGTTGGTGCGAGTAATATGTG
This sequence comes from Anopheles farauti No. 4, assembly GCA_000956215.1. Taxonomy (NCBI): domain Eukaryota; kingdom Metazoa; phylum Arthropoda; class Insecta; order Diptera; family Culicidae; genus Anopheles; species Anopheles farauti No. 4. Next base: position 10,002 of record JXWZ01006583.1, on the reverse strand, counting down.
CGAAAATAACTCCGGCCCGGGCCCTGGCACGGGCGGACGGAAGCGGGGCCATCAGCATCATCCCCGCTTCGGGGGTACACGGCAATCGACCGTTCCGGCCGAGGACGTGATAGCTGCCCTGCGCGGAGCCTTCGACGGTGGCAGCAACTCTCTGTCGTCATCGTCGCTGTCTTCTTCCGCATCATCGTTGATTGTGTCGGTGGGTGGTGCCAGTGGTGGTGGTGGTGGTGCTAGTGGAACAGTGACGGATGGCAGCAATAACAACAACCTTTCGGGAACGGAACGGATCACGATTGCTAAGCAGTCGGATGACAATGATGCAGATCTGCTACTGGATGATTATGAGATAGCTGCAGCAGCAGCAGCAGCAGCAACAGCTGACATTGTAAATAGTAATATCGAGAACAGCAGCATCACAACAGTGCTCGGACCGAGATGGAGTGGCGAGCCAAGCAAGGAGAACACTCCAGAACCGGAGCAGGATCTGTTGAACAACAATCGCAGCATCAGCAGCAGTACCCGTAGCAGCGTTAGTCCAAAAAATGTGATACTACTCGACGAGGTGGCCGATGCGGGGCTCCTCCAAGTGAAACAGACAGGCACCACCATCACCGCCCATCCGGCGGGCAACGAGGAGAGCATAGAGCTGAAGCTGGATCAACTCACGAGCGGGAAGGAGCTGGTGCAACAGATCAACAAGAAGCTGAAGCGCAGCAAACGGAGCCCGCAGGCGGATGACGGAACGGGTGCAACCTCAACCCCAAGCGGCAAGAAGAAATCATCCTCCACCGGGAAGAAATCTTCATCGAAGACGACCAGCAGCAGCGGAGCGGATGGAACGAAGCGGAAAAAATCCAAATCATCGGCAGCAGCAGCAGCAACAGCGTTGGAACAACGTGCATCGGGGGACGGAGCGTCGTGCGATCTGCATGCGGTCATCGGGGGTATTTTAGGTGCGGGTGAAGGTAGCGGGCTGCTAGGCGACTACAAGGATCCACCGAACGACGAGAACGATCCGGATGTAGCGGAATGGGCGAAACTGCGCTGTACGAGCGAGCGGACAGAGGTCATCGCGGAACGGGAACACCGACGACAGAAGCGTTGCGCCGACTATCCGGGGCTGGCATTCGGACGCTCCATCTTCAGCTCCGACACCATGATGAAGTTCAACATCATCCGGAACGAGCTGCACAACATCATGAAGACGCAGCTGAAGCGGGTAAGCGCGACGCATTCACACTTACACTGTTTCTCCCGGGTGTCCGGAGGTTTTTCCGTGTATTTTAGATCGTAAAAGTCACGTACGTACCCGAGGAGCATCGGGCGAACAGCAACCGCTGGGTGCGGTGCGCCAGGTTTCTAGAAGAAGCTATTTTTAACAGACACACACACTGCAGCACAAGGAAACCGGCTGAAATTCTGAAATGCTGAAATTTCCATGAACTAAACAACGCGCACATTTCGTACGGCGCTTGCGCTGTCCGCGGTTAGGAAGCAAAATTTTCCATCGGAAAATGCATACCACCGCGAGAGGCTAAGCTTTGTGTGTGGCTTGGGAAAATCCAACCTATCGACACAAGCGGATGATATCATCGGACAAAGCACCATTACGCTGTGGCCTTGTGGTTATCATGCCTAGAAGAGTGCTCTAAACTTAACCCCAACGGGCATCAAGCCAGAGAGAAATCTTTCCGCAACTCTAAATCGCCACTTCCCCGGGGGCGTATTAGGATGAGACACAGAGAAGAACCCACCGTGTAAGGGTGTGGGTGGTGATTTTTAAGCGAAAAACACGACAAACGAACGTCACTTTCGTTCGTCCACGCGATCGTAACAGTGTAACCACCTACACCACCCAGCCAAGGCTGATGCTAACGGGGTTTCAATGGGCAAAATATGTGGTGGAGGTGTGCAATGCGTTTTCAGTGTGCGATTACGCTACACGCGCACCTTCTTTTCCGTAATCTTTGCTCTCTTTCTCTCTAACGCGTTCGATCCGTGTGCTCTGATGCCTTCTCACTCTGTCTGGCACGGGACGACGGGGGCCAGATTTTTCGTGAGGTTGTTTTCCGTTTTCGCCGACTTTTCGTCGACAGGCTTGATTTCTCCCAAACCCTGGGGCGAAGAAATGAGAATACCCGGCCGGTGATCGTAGTCTAGAAGGGGTGGGTGGTGTTGCTGCATAATATTTTCAGTGTTTTCGATGTTCTGAATCCACAATATCCATTAAGCATGAAAATTAGAATCTAATTTTTATATTTCCGTTGCTTCTTTTTATTTGATGAATTTTGTAAGGCGTTGTGTATACACTTATCATAATTTTTTTTCAATAATATATTGCTTGTATTTACAATAATTATCTAATGAAATAATATAGTCGTTGAAATTTATTTGTGTCATAAGCTGGAATTTTGGCTTTGCGTGAAGCAAACGCTACTCAATCCTGCACAATACGACCCAGAACTAGAACAACGAAATATCTGTTTTATCTACACCCTACTAGTCATCGCACAATATAGCACAGCGTGATAAGATATCTACATTTCTGTGGCTCATCGATGAAGCGTTTCGAATGGTGATACGGCTTCGTCTGAGTGCGTTCATCAAATCAATCATTATTGTAAGACCTTCTTCTTCCCTCCGTGTGCCTGGTTCAACTCGTAAACACAATTTCCCCAGCGAGGGGTAGCGTGGCTGGGTGGAAAGCCGCGATGGAGATTACACAAATTATGATGAATTATCGACCGCAAAATCCCGGCCGTAGCCAAATTTCCATCGATCGATGCTTATGCAAGATAAACCAAAGGTTTATCCCCAAAGTTCAACGCCATTAAGAGAGCTTGGAAACGTGCCCTGGAGATCAATATCGGGCACGCGGGAGCTTTGGAGCGAGCTGCAGGTGGAGCTGAAAATTTGGCGATTTATTTTCCACGACCCGGTCAGCTCGCGTCGCGGAACTAGGTATACCACCCTATAGCTGTTACGCGCGCAATAGGCTTACGGCGATGGAGATGGTTTAGGTTTTGCGCTTCGCACTCTAGTTTATTGCTCCGCGAAAGTAACGAGACCGTGTAAATATTTATACATTTCATTAAGGTTGAGCCTTCTTTTCCTTTTCGATGCTTATGCCTCCGGTGGTGGTGTATGGCACGGTCAGTGGTCAGCGTTATTATTTGTTGTGCGGCCCGCAATGCGCTAGCTAGCTACAGTGTATTTGTGCGCATCACTTGGAGTGTGCTGAGGGGCGGAAGAGAACGCTGCCAGCGATGCGGATCGTACTCGCGGACCGAACCGAAAGAGATGAACCATTCGTGGGTTTACGATACCGAATTCTGAATCATTTCGGGTCGTTACCTTTGTTTTTTTTTTTTTTTTGAAAGTGATTCACGCTGGGCATTATTTCTGCCGTAATCAATTTTGTTCTAAAGCAATTCGAATGATTTTCTTCCTCCACACGTAAAGCGTGCAAAACGCGTTGAAAACTACTAGATCGTGTAAGCATAAGTGGCGCCATCGTGTGGTCGGTCCATGAAACCATTTGACGTTTACCGATTCAAACCTGCCGCATGTGTGTGAGCGAGTGAGTGCACAAACTCGACTACTTAACCCTTGAGATCTCGCAACCAACGGCGACATTGTGTCCTACATTTGCGTGCGCCCGAATTACAACCTCTACCCGCACTGCTTCGCTTGCAAGACCGGTGGTACGGATGAATGAAAAATAAATAATTGCAATACAATTCTGCATGCGCCCGTGAGGCAAAGGGGAACAGAAAAGAGGAACGAAGGCAAACTCCAACCAAAACGAGAAAGGGGAGGCTGAAAACCTCGTGCGCTCTGTGCCGTCGGAGGATCGATTACGTGTCCGAGCACTGGCGCCTTTTGCAAGACTGCCTTTTATTATTTTTGTGTGTGAGCTTTTTTTTTTCGCTCGCTTCTCTGTGTTTTCGGAAAGTCGAGCGCACGATGGCATTGAATTTTATGATATACCCCATGTATCACGGGCGGGGGACAGCGGCTCGTCGCGACCTATGTTGGATATGCGAGCAAAGGGGGAGGTAAAGACAAACATAGTCATCGCCAGCCCGGCCGTGTACGTTCGACAACGCGCGCGCGCGCGCTCTTGTGCGCTTACTGGCTGTGGATGGAGTCCGCGAGCGATTTTGTCCATTTAAGGAACTGATCTTTACGTTTCCCTCGACCGGTGGTGCGCGGCCACCACCATTCGCGGTCAGGCTCTTACAAGAAAGTCACCGGACGCGGGTGTGCGACGTGACGTGGCTTGTTATGCATGGGAACTTGGGACTCGAGGGCCGTTTTCAAGGTGGCAGTGGTTGCAATTGTCCTGTGCGATGCGGGGCGCCACTCTAGGTACCCGAGACACATCCATTACACTGCTGGAATGTGGCGCCACTGCATTCGGTACCGTGGTGGAACATCTGGTTTTTGAATGTCCTTAAAACAGGTTGAACGTACCAAATATTTAAAACATGAGTCGTCGATTTCGAACCCACACGGCCCAAGTCTGTGAAAGCGTCGCTGTTTTTTTTGTTAAGGCGTGATGTAGCGCTGCAGAATGGCCTTCGGTATGGTGCTGCCAGCCTTGAGATGACCTCCAGCAATGGGCTGATGGGCTCGATAAACGAAGCACAGTTTCATGAGCGATGCCAGTTGATTTGCCGTACGGCTTTTTTTTTAACGGCGGCCTTGATATGCGGTGTTAGGTTAATGAAATATATGCACTCATCCATCCATATCCAAAAGGACCGGCAACACCACCGTCGTCACCTCCGGTTGGCGGTTTCGACGTGTTCGAAATGAATGACGAGAAAATGTACCCCGGTCGGTCGCAGCTGTTTGAATCTAGCGAAGCTAAGCCCTTTACGACTGTGTAACGTTTTGCCACCGAGAGCAAACTGGAAACGTACCAAACGAAACGATCGTATGTCACGGCACTTTGCCGTAAGCCCCAGTTTGCGTCTATAATCAATCCACTGCACGACGACGGTTTCCAGTGGGAGAGAAACGCACGGTGAATCCGTAATTTGATCGTCCCGATATACATATCCTCCACCGATCGATCGTGTTCGATCGAATTTGTCCCCGAGTGGCATGACAGCGCACGGTTTGTGCTACTGTCGGGCAAGGGAAAAGCACCTACATTAGCTAGATGTAATAACAAAAAAATATGTACGTGATGGCACCGAGGTCACCGGCGTAAGTTGATCCGCATAGAGAGGAAAACGAAAAGTGATAGATCTGAACGGCTTTCAATAACAACGCCAACCAACCATCCGACGTTTGTGGTTGAGATGCGATTTTATAGATACTTCCTGCTTCTCTAATACAGAAGTCATCGCCGAGGAGCTTGTTATTGTGGTGGTTTAGCTCAAGTAACACGATAGAGCTGCTTACAGTCGATGATGATGACTAATGACTAAACATTTTGGTGTAACTTTTTTGTCAAGATAATAATTCCGGTGACGCAAATCCCGGCTGTACTTTCTCGACGTGTTTTTTTTTTGCTACCGAACATACCATTTTTGGTGGTGTGTAGCTGCATTCCCACTGGAATGCGTGTATCGATGGGTGCCCGTGAAACAATCAGCACACTCTATCCGCCTGTTCCACTTCGACCGGTGGATCTGGGTGGTGCCAGTTCGCTGAACAGAGACCGTACAGAAAAAATAATTATGCGTTATAACCCTCCCGATTCGAGAAACGAAACGTAAATTTTCACAGTGTTCACAGTGAATATCGCAACAATGCAGTTCGGTTGACCACCCGTCCCCACTCTCTATCGAATGTTTTTGGGGGAGGTGTGTATAGTACGCACTGTATGCCTTGGATGCCCTTTCGGAAATGCTACCCGAACTTTTGAACCCCAATTCAAAGCAGGAATTCGTTGTCGGGGCGGCAGCACCACCTGCACCAAAGAGGGTGCCGCGCTTCCGTTCTATTCTAATCGTTGTGCGCTGGGTTTTGGGTGGAGTTTGGCTGCCCACCTGCGCACACACCTGTGACTGAAACGAATTGATCGATTGACGCTGCCCCTTTTACGGTATTGATATGGGATGGTCTCGGTCGCGATTATATGATGCTTACGCTGGTTAGGTTCATCGTGAACCGAGGACATTACACACAACACCAGATCATTTTGTTGTTGTTGTTGTAAATGCATCAGGTTATTTGCGAGCTCCGGAGGGAGGGGATGGTCACTACGGGATGGGGGGGGGGAGAAGGTGCTCGTTTTTGTTACAAAAGAACAACGGTTTCGGTGGGTATTTGATCGTTGCGTGTTACGGTCCAGTGGTTCGGATGTGTTTTGTACCGCCTCTATATATGACCGGAATCAGCTAAGCGGAGTTCATGGTTGTTCAATTCGGGTTGATTTACAGTCGGTGAAAAATACACACATATTTGCTCAATTAAGGGCAGTTTCGTTCGGGGGTATTCGATAATTGCACAGTGTTTGATTTTGTGTGTCAAAAACACTCGCCGATTACAATGCTGCGATTAATTTTTGTTCGCTATTTTATCGAAACCAAGGTAGCGTTTTGGTATAAAAATGAGAGATAAGTCTTTAGATAGTCTTTTTTATCCAATTAATGGACAACTTCTTTCCTTAAGAAATTCGTTATTTCTTTGCAGTGTTATTGTCATACAGTTGTTTTAAGATTTTTTTTATTGACGGAAATCATTTCAATTTCCGTGACAACAAAATTTGACTAATCTAACCAGTTCCCTTTGCCCATCGTGCCATCTCCAAATTCGACACACTTCCAGGATCGAATAATCTCCAGTGGCACAATTTTTGCGTCACTCACCATACACTCCAGCAAAATACCACTGGGAGACGCAGCAACCAACGACGAGCGTTTTCAATGTGTGCGTTTGCTCACAGTGAGCGTTGACATTTGCCGCTCCAGTGGAAGCACAGTGGTGGCTGGATGTCACTCACACACAACCCACCTGCAACATCTCCTTCCCTTCGTCACCGTTGGGCCAATCTCCGGGGATATTGGGGTGGGATTCGGAGCAGAAAACTGACCCGAATCCTGAGACACAGCCTGGTGGGTCAAGGCACCGCGAGCGCTTGCTTATTGTCCTTTTAAGGACACTAGGTGGCTTGACGTGGTGGAAATCCGAGGGAAGGGAGAGTGGACTGCATATGGTGGTGTCCGCGCTTGCCATAAAAGCGGCATCCGTTCGCCTTGCTCCATCTTGGGTCACTCATCGGCCGCCATGACTACCCTGCAGTCCCCCTTCTCCTCGCTACCAGTTGTGTGTGCGATCGTTGTAAACGCACGCTGATGCACAGAGGTAGGGAGCCCGAGCGAGATGGCTTGCCGACGGACTGGAAGGTATTGCGTTCTCGCTTCGGCACCCGTCCGAGATGGCTGCGACTGCCGTCGTGCGTTGGTATTGGTGCAGGCGTTACTTTGCAGTCTCCAACAGCCAGCAGACGAGCGTTTCCAGTGGCAGCTCGAGCCCATAGTCCGCTCATTTTAGTATTGGAATCGAAGTGAGTAAGTTTTTCTCGCGGTGGCTGCTTTCGTTGTGGCGATTTTTTGTTCCGTTTCGTGTGTTCTGACTATCATAGAAAAAAAAGCAGAACTGTGGCGCGCCTGTATTCTTGTTTCAATATTGTCACCCGGGTAGATAGATGCTGCCGGAAATAAATCGATTCCGATTTGCGGACACACCACCAGGGCGGCACAGGACGGGCGTGTCGCGCCTTCGTGACGTGCGGAACTTGTAATCGAAAATCTTGTTTTTTTTTTTTCGGGTGAAGAATTTGCTCGCGTGTGTGGCGATCAAATGTGTCAAAACCGTCGGAGAGTGAAAACTGTGGGGCCACGGGGAAATGTGATAGGCGAGTTGTGATAAAAAAAATGTTTTTCGCATAGGCCAATGCGCATCGGTTGGATGTCGAAGGGAAAGAATGGTTCCGTACGGAGAAGAGGCAACATATCTCTATCGAGTCAGGGGGAAAGGAAATGATATGAAAATCCCTCGCCGTGCTGCGAATGGTGGTGTTGGTGTGTTCCACGCGAGTGCGTGTGTGCGTGCGTTCTACGCGAAGAATTCACTTCCACGGGAATATCACGAGAATACGGAGCTAAAGAGTGAGCGAGCAAGCAAGAGCAGGAGAGAGTGTCCGCAATCGGCAGGAAGAATGAAACAGGCGCCAATCACTTGGATTTGTGTGAAACGTCCGGAGTTTCGTTTTTCGGAAGGCGATGACGAAAAAAAAACCCTTAGTAAAAACAGTTAGGATGTTTATTATTTTGTATAACATCGCATCCTTTGGAGGAATGCTACGTTGCAGTGTTTAATTTATTTCCGGTAAAAGCTTTAGCAAAGGGATGTTTCTTTTCATGAGTGTGTAAAACGTATAGAGCGAGAAGAATCACGAGCGCGTCCACAATTCATGTTCGTTGGGAAAAAGTTTGCACTTGTGGTTTCGGTTATTTTATTACTTACTTTCTCGTCATTTTAATAAACATTGACGAAATATAGATAGTTTTGATACCTTTTTTGTAATACAATATTTCGCGCTTTATTCTCTGCATACGAAAGGTCAAATAGCTGTTGCTGCCAATTTTTATTCATTGCGTGCGGGCTCTCGAGTGTGTTTGAGTGAGTGTGTGCCCAGTGGCCCGAGAAAGAGGTCCAGCGTGATTTTTTAGCTAGCAATAAAGGCTCGGAATCAATATCCCGCAGTAGTAATATTCGCTGGTGTTGTTGCTACTGCGTTTAAAATCCAGGTGTTTTTTTTTCGAGGAGCTGTTGTTTTCGGCCAGTGTGTGTGTGTGTGTGTGTGTGCGTGTCCGTGGTGTTTGTCACCTTCCCCGTGTGCTTGTGGTGTTGCATCTTATCGCGGAAAGATAAGCATAGCGCAAAGAGCTGGTGGTGCAAGAAGTTTGTGTCTGGGAAAGGAAGAAAACACCCGAAAAAATAGATACCATGGCCGCAAGCGTGCAACAAAGTGGCAATCTGCTCGACGTACTGAAGAAGAAGATGCGTCAGACGAAGGAGGAGATGGAGAAGTACAAGGATGAGTGCGAGGAGTTTCACAAAAAGCTCCAGAACGAAGTGATGAGGCGCGAGGAAGTAAGTTTCGGTTTCTTCTCCTTACCCTACCCCACCGCCCACTCACATGCGTGTGTGTGTGTGTGGGAGTTGCAGTATGAATTTGCCTTTGAACATAGGAAAAAGCCCTTAAAAACAAGTGTGAAAGCCAATCTGTATGAAATGCTGCACTGAAACGTCATGCGTGGCCGATAGCGCCGGGGGATCGGGCGGACGGTTTGGGCTAATGGTGACAATGAGGGGGAAGACATAGTACGGGAAGCAATTTACAATTTCATGCCCCTTGTTTAATTCATCGGGTAGTGGTTGCGTGTTCTATTGATGCTCTATTAATAATAAGAAAACAGCATAGAAACAACCACCTTGCTTCGTGGGTGTGTAACGGTGTGTGTGTTGAAGTATGGTGAAGCCGGTCGTAAAATGATTGGAAACGAAGACCACCACAGTAAGAGCAGGGAAAAGCGAGTGAGAGAAGAGAAAGAAAAGTGGTGCGACTGTGCGTGAGACAGTCTCAGGAGCCGTTGTGAGAGAGCCGGAGTATGTTGTCGAACGGGAGAAGAAACATTTTTGTTGGCACAAAACATGTTAAACCTTGTCAAATATTCAAATTGTATACCGTTTGATACATTTATGTAAAAAACTCTGAGAAATGCATTAATTTTGCAACAAATCCCCTGAAAGGAATGCACATAGGAGCAGCAAAAAACACGCACTCTCTCTCCCTCTTTTCCTTTCTCACACACACACTCACAACACGTAAAAATGTCGTCTTCGCCAACTGACTGTATACACACGCGAGTGTCAAAGTCACAGGCGCGAGAAGAACAAAAACAAAGCGACGAAAAGACACAATTTTTCGCCCGCTTTTCGCCGCTCCAGCATACAGTGTGGTAGCCAGCAATGGTT
>JXWZ01006582.1:0-59932 GCA_000956215.1 Anopheles farauti No. 4 | reverse complement strand
AAACTAAACGGAAGACCGGTCTCGCGGGGGACACGGAAAGTAGACCTTCTCCGCCCACAGCCCGCCGGTGGTGGTTTCGCGAACGATTGTGCTCTCACAAACACCATCACCAGTGGAGCAGGGCGGCCTGTTGACGTGGTACGTTTGTATCGTTACAGCCGAAGCCACACCGAAGTCAAATGCAATTTTTTTCTTTGCACAGCCGCTTAACTCACAACCGCCATGTGTCTCCCAACAATAGTACCCGGCTTACAACAAAAAGAGGTTAGTAGAAAGAAAGAAAACGAAGAACTCAGCCGCGAAAAACTCCGGAAGCTTTCACAAGGTGGTTGTTTAACAAAAAAAAACTTGGAAAACAACTGCTTTGTCAGCGGACATTAATGTAGCGAACAAGTGCGTGCAAGGTTAGGTTAGGGCAAAAAATAACATGTCGGTTACATGCTTTAACTTTTAGTTTGTACTGTGTCCAGGCCTAGTAAGTACAATACTGCATCACCTTCGCTTATCACCGGTGTGCACGTATAGTACACACTCGAACGTGATAAGGGCTGATGATGCGGCGTTGTGTTGGGCTGTCCTCGAAGCGAAATTTTTAGAACTCGGACTCGCACCACATAGCTTGTTATATTTATGTTTAGATCAAACTTGGAAGGTCATCACAACGATTTAGCATATGAAGATAATAATGATTCAAATATAATGATAAAAATGGAGATGGCGCCTGAAATGGAAAGAGACTTAAACAGGCGAGCTACGAACCCGCCCGCCCGTCGCCGCCGCCGCCGATCGCGAATTTTATACCCGGGACATCCAATTACATACGGAATCATATTTTCCTCACATCCGACCCGTTAAGAAGAATAAAAGAAAAGGAGATACGTACGCCAAAGAGAAAATTGTTTATATCACCCTCCATCGTAGCCGCACCCCGTTGTCGAGATGTTTTCCTCTTCGTTGGTGGGAAGCTTTTCACCACTTCCACACTGTCGTACTCGGTTCGTTACGGTTGCCGTGGGCTCTTGATTAACAATTTAATATTAATCGATTGCTTCGCGATCGGTTCGGTCGCGCTCACTTCGCCGTAACGCCTGTTCCGTTCGCCGGTCGCGTTACGTGCGTTACCGTGCGCTCGTGGCAATTTTTGCCTGCGACTAGTAACAACTTCGCAAACACACACTAGGGCACACTGGCTCTAGAAACTCGGTGGTGCACGCGGGCTTTTCTTTTATACAACACAACGCACAACTCTCACTCGGTTATTTCCGGTCGAATGGTTTTTAGATTTATATGTCAGCGACTCTTCTCCGCCGTCCTTATTCACTTCCCACTTCCCGGGTGCAGCCTGCGAAGAGCTGTCTGACGGATTGGCGTCAGAAAAATGTGACTTCACTATCAAAATTTGTGTGCCCTATCTAACCGAAAACGCGTTCATACTCTATCATTCCGTCACACGCATACATTAAATGTTTCTCCCGTTCCTGTGTGAGTGATTGCATAGTACGTTTCTTGAGTGTCACTCCGTCACACTCCCCGTCCGTGTTTCGGGTGTCTCAACAATATAATGAAATTTTCATCTGGCATTATTCCGTCCGTTGAAGCACCACAGCATGACCGGCTGGCGATGATTATGATTTCGTTCCGTAATTCATTTTGCTTTGCACCTTCGAAACCGAACCGTGCGTTGATGCACCTCCCTCTAGAGCCATCGTTTCGTTTGAAACTCGTCGGTAATTGGGGGCGAAATTTTGCAACATTTTCACGGAACACCTGGAACGCTGCAGACGAGGCACGATCGTTCGAACTGCAGCAACGTTTGCATAAGCGCACTGATCATCGCTTTCGGCCTGAACACTTTTGCCGGTTGCAATAGCGTTGAAAGAGATGGGTTAACAATTCAATCACTTTGGATAACGCGCAGCAATTCACCAATCTGTATCGCTTTTATATATGTCACTTTACTATTCAACTATACATCCAAGCAATCCAAGACGACGGTTGCAAACTGTCAAACTAACCAGACTGACTGAACGTGAGCGGGAGAAAGAAGCCAGGGAATGCGAAACTATTTTACGTGGCAGTTAATTCTACATTCACTTTATACGGGCACAAACACGACTGCCGGCTAAAAACTAGCACACAGGCGCTGTATTTCGCACACTTTTTCTTTTTACACTGCAATGCAATTCAACCTTACAGCATATTCTTCTAAATGTTCGGAAGTCATCACACTCTCCGTTGCTAGGAAAACATACAACCTGCTTTTGCTCACGGGTGATTACACACTATCACCATGCGGACCGGACCAGACCGGCAGCCAGCACCTCGCAAAGTCTCAACCAGTACTAAGGGGTGGATGGGTGGATGCGCGAACCAAAATCAATGCGGCTTTAGGGCACACACGCGCCGTGCGAGAGAGAGTGGCGCACCATTTTGTGATCCATTAGGCGCACACGATTGCCGTCGTTTACACGCGCAGCACCTGCCCCAGTAGAGGCAGCCATCCATTCCGTTTACCCCGCGTACTTCTAATGTAAACCTTAGAACCCAGTCTGTCTCTCCTGTGATGTACCTGTTGTTAACAACAGTCATAGGAATATTTTACGACGACGTAACGCACAAAAACACCCTCCACACATTTACTCCCTTAATTCGCCGCTCTCGCTCTTTTTCTCTCTGTGGTGAGTTTTCTCTCACATCTTCAGTTTCTTTTCCCTCTCTTTCGATCTTCTTCGTTGTGGCATTGTTGAGATGCTTGGACTTGCACCTATTGGTCCAGACCGACGAAAGTGATGGACGTCGGTGTGTGCTTTCTCTTTCCTCCTATCACCGGGTGGGTTGCTTAGCATTCATTCTCTTCTTTTTGGCGAAGCCTTCCGTCGAACGGTGTGGCGCATTGCATTAAAAATCCATCGTAATGTAATTAACTGACCCACGGGCACCCTTCAAAAACTGGTGTCTCAACTTTCAGTCCGGTGCCATGGCTAATAGGACTAGACGCTGGGGCATCCTTTCGGAAAGCTTCTAAGATAATACTTAAATTCGTATATTCAGTGTCGTCTTGTGTTTAGGCGATTAGGTTTTTTTTTTGCCAAACCGATCATTCTACTCCTTCGATGATTGTTTCCAATATGAGGTGCCCTTCGATCAAGACCTAATCTTTTGAGACCGTATTCCCCATCTCCACCGTCGCGGTACAATCTGTACCTCCTGGAATCCTAGTCTTACTCAGGACACAGTCGAGTTGAAGCACTTAGCGATAGAGCTCCCGGAGAGTTTGGTGTTTCGGAATAACGTCGACGAGATAATTATTATCAGCGGGAAAACGGAACTTGGTACGCGGCGACTGTTCAGCCACCAACAAGACGGTCATATCTTACGGAGGGTGAGAATAAAGCATTAGTCTCCTCATAAATCGAATCGAGGCACCATTTTTAGGATTCAAATTGGGTGCACGATTTAATTTTAGCCGGTTTAATAAACCGTGTAATACCCGGAACATATTGGCGTAATTCGGAACTGATGTCAACCGGAATAGTTTTAATAAACTTGCCTCATCTTGTAAAGCTCAACTTGCATTTCAACTAAATTTTTAATACATCCTGCTATTTCACTGCTATTTTAGCTCATATTTGTTTCACTTTGTATGCATCTCGTCAGAACCGTAAGTAATCTTAGCTGCTTCAAACGCATGCCATAAACTACGCTTTTAAAGCGACACATGGCTTAGGAGTAAACATTGGATAAGAAGTTTTTGTCGCAACACATGGAATCAATACAAAATATCACCCTTGTGTGTATTACGGTTCGATGAGATTAGCGATATCAATGCTTATGTTCCAAGGACACATATATTAGTGTATTAATTCAACCATTCCTTCCCTTTTTGGGGAAAACCCGGACAGTCTATGTTCGCTCAAGCGAGAACAAAAAAATACCTTTCATTATTTTATTCAAACTAAACGGTTGTGTACATTTCATCGAACTACAATTGGTTTGTGTTGAAACCACAGTCGTTGCACGACATTGTTAGTTCGAGAAGCATCGTCGTACTTAAACACAATCGGCCACATTTTATTGCCCACCGTTTTGCCATCTTAAACCAGGTACAAACCGGTCATCCCGTCCCAGTTCCACGATAAGATACGTCGCAATACGCGGGAAGTTGGTGCTTGTGCAACACAATGATTGTACACACAGCCTTATGCTTGATAACAAGTGCATGGATGCGAGCATATCGCAAATGTTTCAGAAATAAGTTAAAACCACTAAGGCACAGCGGTCTCACAGAAGTGAGAATACTTACGTAATGAGCCATCGTGACGAGCAGCAGGTCAGATCATCGAACACTACACTTCACTCTGATCAATAGATTTCTTATGCTTTCTATGGTTACATTTTTTCACGATGTGCGTGGGATTGTCAACCCAAAAAAACAGTACTATACTGTATGATCGGAAACTACCCGACGCTGAACGTGAACGACGCTTCTTGTGACGCAACCGCTTCTAACTTCAACGGACGCACAACTGAACATCGACGGAGAACCTGTTCGGTGGCTTCAAAATTCTAGCCAGGTTCTTCAACTCATCTTCCTTCAAAACGGGGCTTCAAACGGACTTTTCCTTCTTCCTTTCTCCCTCGCTGTGATGGTACAATCTTTTCCGCTCCAATATGGCGGAAGCTTGTGAATAAAGCCCACCAATTTGGATAAGCCTACCACTGGAGCCGACGCTTTTGCGCGAGATGAACGCTTTTCCAACCCCTTTTTGGAGCGTTATTTTCTTCTCTTTTCTTATTCCCTACCACCTGCGGTTGTGCAAGTGTGGCTACGTTAAAGGGAAAGAGAAAAAAATCAAAATCACGAGAAATGATCGTTGCTTCCAAGCACAACACAACAGAGCGAAACGCACACCAAAAACAAAAAAAGTGGCAATATTGTGGTCACTCACCTGTAGCCGAGAGAGTAGGAAACAAAACGTACGAGAGAATAAAGAAAAACAACACCCAACAGCCAACAAGAAGACACACGCAAGAAAACCAACGAAAGGCAGAAATGCACACAGGAGAAATGAGCGAAAGAAAGACATGGAAAACATGTCAGAATTAATCAACAAAACTGGTAAAAGCAAGGCAGGAGAACAAACAGCATAGAACAGCGGTGAATGGATAACAGAGAAGACGGCAGAAAAAAAAACACAAACAAATGCGCAAAAATAGTTCCTAACTCTTCTCGTTTCTTCTTCTGTTTCACGAAGATGAGTACTTTTCACGCACTTTCCGGCGCTATACACGTAGTTCGCTTCTATGTTGTACTGTTTACTTCTTACATTTCTGCCATCCCAAACCGGGGATCGGTGTTCTGTATCGCGTACGTGTAATATTTTTTATTATTGAAAATTTCAATTTATTATTGTTTCTGTAGCTTTCCGTTCCGATTCGTTCCGTTGCTCAACCATTTCCGTAAATTTGCACACACACACACACATTCTGCGCAATGTTAACTTGGGGCGTAAAAGAAAATACACAACAATGGGGAAAATTTTCAACTGTCATCTCCGCCGTGGACAGAGAAAGCCTTGTTACATGCCTCTTTTTTCCGTTCACTTTTCGATAATTTTGATATTCTTCCTCCTCTTTTGGAGGATACGCTTTGGCGGTATGTTTTTAGTAAAACCGAAAAAAACTGGTTATTTTCACAGCATTCACTGTCAGTAGAATAGGATAGGTTGATCAAATAAATTGTACGATAATAACCGACAAATAAACCGGTTCTTTTTTTATTCTTTTGCTTCTCTATCTTCTCTACGATCTTTCCAGGATTAAGGACCTACATTTCGATGGGAACAGCAAAAGGAATAGCTATCAAACAGGTTCTATTAACTTTCCTATCGACGATTCCGATGCTTTTCCAATATCTTCTGGGATGGGAATCGGTGGAGACTTATTTCCGTTTTTTTAAATACAGACATTAAATAATTGCTTCCATCATGTTCTTTCATCATGGCTGCTTGTGACGCGCCTTATCAGGGCACACGTTGCCAACTAGCTTTCAAACGTATAATCCACCTCCATGTTTCGTGCTTAGCTTAGGCCGGGTCTTCAGTTCTATCACACCTTATCGCCCAGCAGGGGAAGAAAATGCAAAATTTACAAAATATAAGTGAATGGCTCGACCCAAGCAGAAAGTCCTTGAACTTGAATGTGTTTTTGAAAAAAAAAATAAAAGATGAAGTGCATCGATCTCGTTGTTGCATCTCGTTGCATGATAAGTGATAGCCTAGCACGCGCGCGCATTCGAGTCGCTGACGCTGCTCCGGCTATAATTATCGTCACCTTACTATTGGACAGAATATTGGGAAAAATCGTTTGCTAAATGCGTAGTAATGTTGCTTAAAATTATCTCTCCAACATACTGCGCAAAAACGGAAACCACGGGAGAAATGACGCGTTATTTACACAAACCATTTCGTACGAAATTCAGGTAGCCTAGGGAGTCATCGAACCGTTATCTGCTTCGAATAGCAAATTGTTTGTGTAAACCTAGAATGTAGCATACTTTCTCACGTGTTCGAAAATATTCGATCCTAAAAGTGGCCTCATGTGTGTGTGTGTGTATGTGATTGGTTAGGTAAATATTCTATAGAGCGGGAGGATTGATGTGTTAGATGAAGTTGGGAATATATTTCGTATTTAATATTATCGTTTTTTCGCACTTGAACTAAAAACTTTTTATATTATCGGAGAACAATAAACGGCAATTGACGGATTTTTATGGAACCACAACACCATCCCATATGGCCTAATGCAGCAAAGATGCCGTTTCGATTATTATTGCGCACCTCCTCCACCCGAAGCCACGCACCCGTCTGATGCAATCCGCAGAGCTTGCAGGAAAGCATCTATGTTTCGGCCACGTCAACGAATGCTAGTCGAACCGATGCAATTGACTTGCATTCATGCGCTTGGTCCCCTTCATTCATTCACAGCACCAGTGGAGCTGCTAGCATTTTCCATACCCTAACGCCGTTTCCATATGCTGGCGATGATGCTTATCACCGATGCTACCATATTAACCATATGTGTATGTGTGTGTTTGGTAAAATCCCAAACGGAAGGCGGCGGACGCTGGCGTACTTACCATATAGCCGTTATCTTCTGTTAGGCTCATTTTGCTGTCTGCGGATGTTTCATTGGCTCCCGGAAATTTCCGGCGTTCCTTTGAAACGTGGTAACTTGGAATGTTAAAAGATGCACTGCTCGCTTCCAACGATATGCACAACACAATCAACTCGACACCTTTTTCACTTCAGCAGCTCAAATTGAGGACACGGATGTGGTAGATCAAGACCTCCGAAAGGCAATATGTATAATAATTTCGCAATTTACACCGCTGCAACCAGCACGTACACCACTCACTTAAGGTAGCAAATTTTTCACTCCTTCGCTGACTCTTGTTCGACGGAATGATGCAACTCTTTTTGCTATGCCTTGGAGCCCAGATAAAAGACCCTTTTCGAAGTGGACTGGATGAGTAAGCGCGTCGCGCGTCCCCCGTAACCCGTTGCGGCAAATGCGTTGTGATTGACCGACTTTTCTGGCGGCGCGACAGAGAAATTTTCTTCGACCGAAACACCCGAAATAGGACCACGGACCACTTTGCAACCGCTGGACAGTGGCAGCCAGCACGTTCCTGCGGGGTGTGCACGGATGTTTGTAAACAGCGCTGTGCGTTAACAAAGGAAAATCCTTTTGTTTTTCACACCCCAAAATTTCACAAACAGAAAACGAACCGCTCCAACAACAACAAGTTCCAACGTGTTTGACACTGACAGTAGGAGCACCGCAAACAGTGGTTCAGCAGGCGGACATTTGGGATGGGGGAAATAAAATTCCTACAAATCCTGTTGCAGTATTTTATACACTTTTAATTGCAAGAAAGGTCTCAATAACATGGCTTCATTGTTTTTGCTAAAAACGTCTATATTTTTTATGTTTGCCTGTTTTCGGTTCGGATTCAATCACTTCAAATGTTAATTCCCGCACGGTTCACGGTCCTAGGGCAATGTAAAAGAAAAGCTTCATTTACACAAATCCATTTTTATTGCACCATTTTTACACGTAAATCGCATCACCTGTTCTCTGTCACTAAATGGTGGTGCACGATAGGGCACTTTTGTGGTGTAGTAAACCTGTTACCTTCATTTATTCGTAATTCTATTTTACTATGAAAACGTAACAAACATAACACTAGACTCACACAAAAGAACAGTCTACCGGCAGCAAGCCATGCTTTACTCTAGTAATCATCCTCCTGATAGATTTGTGTTAATTTTTCATTACTATTTGGATGGCATACCTGTCCCGAAATTAAACACTGAACCACCCAAACAGTGGAGACTACCAAAAGGCCATTCCGTGCGGCTTTGATCTTGATTTCCTCGGGAAACCCTTGATCCGTGAGCAGGTAACCAGTAAGGTTTTCGGTGACATCGTACTCCGTTTTGATCAATCGCACAGTGGCACCGGCAAGCTTGCACACCCGACTCCAGAAGTCGTTGAAATCTTTACACAAACTTGCTACATTAACGGAGATCGATGCGAAGGGCGTTGCCGTGGATCGTTTGTTTTTGGCCCGTCCGCCACCCCATTCGATGAAACGTTCCTCCACGAATGACCATCCTGCTGGTAGGACGTAAGGTTTAACGTCTACAAGTGTCAGCACTTGACAACACTGTATGATCCATTCGTGCGAGACGGCCTGCAGAGAGACAAGAAACGGAAGTCTGCAATGAAATCCTTTATCATTGGCACAGGAATGCTGCATGTTTTTCTCACCATTATATCGCTTGCTAAACACTGCACATACATCGCAGTGGTCGAAGGACGCGGCGCTATCAACTTGCACTGTTTGTACTTGTTCTTTGGCACGTCCTCAAAGAAATGGTACACTTTACCGCCTCCAGCCTCAATTTGCCGCCTAAGGTGTTGTTTCACGAACGGAACGCTAGAGAATTCTTTATTTTTTGAATCCAGTGATTTTAAATCCTATAAAAACCAGTACAAGAATACGGTTAAAATACTACACTCTAATGAAAAATAAAGGCAGTAGTCCGGCAAGCGGTGTAATACCTTCGCTGGAACGGTACAGGTCAGCAGGAAATGTTTGTTACGAAATAAAGTCTTCGAATTGACGGGAATTGGTCCGAGTAGTTCTTCGAGCGAATCTTCTACACTGTTACCAAAAAATGCCGAAACCAGGTATATCCCTGTTACAGAGCGAAACAAGAGCATGATTCGATAAACGATTCTTGCAGCAAAAACATTACGGCTGGGACCTACGGGCTAGCTCAGACTCCTGTTCAGTGCGCTGTAATTCCGGCTGTACTCCATCCACCGCATCCAAACCCGTATCAGGACTCGCCGGTATCGGTACTTCGTCATCATAGTTATCCGATGCGTCACTGTATTCCGATATGCTAGGTTCCGGTGGTAGTAGCTGTTTTCTGAAATTTCTTACTGATGTCATTACTCGCATTCACAGAAGTGGTTCAACAAACTACATCCAATGGCGAGGAGGAAATAATATGAACAGTATTGAATCGACACGATCTTTACACGGATTAGAACATGGCTCCTAATAAAACCTATTGACGCGAGAACAAAATGCCAAATATTTTGCCAAGCTTCTCCCACGAAAACAATTTAGTATCTGTGTCATACTTGCGAACAAGGAACACGAACGAGTTGGATAGAGCAAATCATACCGGTTTATGGAAAAGAAGTCTACCTTCCATGGTACTAATGTGCCCATGGGCTGCTATTACCGGTATGGGGCTGGTGGTATTAAAATTCATCATATATTCCTATGTTCCTTGTTACACAGGTTAGGTCAAAATGTTTGGCATTCCTTCTCACACTGGCACTGGAGCAATCCCCCGCCGCCATTGGATGGTTGGTTGCTACGATCTAATCGCTAATGGTTCGGTAACGATAATCACTCATTCCTTTTCCAACACATATCCCTGGAGAGCCTCGACGCCGCAGAAACAACATTGAAACGCAGAGAAGCTTTTTACTCTTAATCCCTTTTTGTGGTTGATTTATTTGTGACCGTTAGTGGAGTAGAGATTTCAGCCAATTAATTTCAGAGTGTGTCACACGCAATACTTCATCAACACCATTCCTCTCCGTTCAGTGTAGCGCCGATTGTCGGTTCGGTCAACACCGGTCAGCCCCGGTTGTTTCATTTTGGGCGTTTGGCCCTCGTTATGATAGCATGACGACGGAATGTGTTAGCAGGATTTGCTCTCGATTTGTTTGATTTCAATTTTGCATGGCCAACTGAGGGGTGGGCGAATAGCGACGCTTCGTGTTCAAGTACAGTATCTAAATCTGTAACCACTACACATTACAATTTCGTCTGATTTTTTTATTCACTATTACCGTATTCCTTACTTCGTGGAGATGCGCTTGATTTTCAATTGTTCTTGTTTCATCGGGTTCCTCTACGTTGGTCACGAAACGAATGTTTACTCTAATAGGGGAGGATAACTGCTTGTATTGTTGATTTTATGGTATGCTATCCTCGTGTCGTTGCTAAAATGTGCTAATGCTTTTCGGTACGGCCCCGTACGATTTTCTCTAACATATGAACTAATTCTGATATTTCCATATAAATAGATACGCAAGACTGGACGGCATAGGCCCGTGTCTTGGGTGCGCTGTAGGTGCTCTTTATACAGAATGGTTTTGATATAGTTTAAGAAATTCATCTTGCGCTGTTGTGTATGATCATGTGTTTTACATTTTTTTATATCATCCGCTTTTATACGATGCAGGCAATAGTGAATGAAATGTAAAAACCCCCGGAGCTTCAGAGGTTCCATGAAATTTATGTGAATTTGTTTCTGAACTGAGAGGAACCTTCGATTTTTTTACTCCTGTGCTCTGTTACCTTTTTCAGCATATTAATGTATCAGCTATGTTACATCAGAACCATATATGTAATGCATACAGGTAATATATTTATTTTATCCACGTAAAATTATTCGTCTGAACATGCGTACGGCTACCTAGATAGTGTAATATAATTCTCGAATGTACCAAATTAGTAATGATTTAAAAAGTAATTACACTGATGGAAGCAGCACATAATACATAATCGTTACGTTCCTAGGTTCGACTACATACAACCCATCAGATCTATCTCCTGCAATTACGAATTACCAAAAATAACATTAGATCAAAAAATCAAAATAAAATGGATGTTAAAATTTATCTTCCACATCAATCTAAAATCTGTCATCGTCTTACTTCTATAGACCTATTGCTCTTACTATGCTAGCACGCCAAATGTTTGCTTAATACCCAGAAGCTTCTATCGACCAACCTTGCGTTACCATTGGATAGTGACAAAATGCGTTTGTGTGACGACAACCATCCATTTCTCTATCCGTATTTATTCGCGCGACAGCATAGGGGAAGATAGTCATGCTTGACACTGGCAGAATGGCAATATAAAGCAATATCACCTTCCGGACCAACAAACAGCTAAACATAAACAAAACCGTCAATACGAATGACTAATCTTAGAGTGCTGGAAAATATGCTCATGTCGGAGGTAGACGCCACCAGACAAGGAGCGGCGCACCTGGCAAAGATATTATCCATTAAAATACACCGCATTGGGTGTAGATAGTGTAGGGAAGTTTGCGCAATTATTATAGCATGCACCGTTGGCCAGGGGTTTCCTGCAGCCTAATTTGCAAACCCGGGAAACGTCGATATCATATTCCTTGTGGCACACTTATAGTAACACTAGTGCTATCTGCATTTGCTACTCTAACTTACATATTTAGATCTCCGAAATAAACGCCACATTTCCGCGTTTTCTTACATGCCTGCTGCTGCTATTTCTGATGTTTCTGCTGCTTGCTTGTCTATTCATATAATGTCCCACGCATACGGGAACCTGTCTTAGTTATTGCTCACGGTATAGTATCCGGAAGTGTAAAGGAATGCCAAACAATTTGATTTTGGTTTCATTGTATGTGAGTGTGTGTGTGTGTGTGTGTGTCTCGATGTGTAAGTGAATGTCCCTTTTTTGCCATAGTGTATATGAAAATTATACTTTGAGGGTTCTAATTATCCCTTACAACCTAGGGAAAGCAAAAAAAAACACTCAAGATTGAACGACGCGAAGTGGTGGAGTTTTTAAAAGATTCATCTATTGTAGCCCATAATTGAAAATTAATGATAATGAACAGACTTCCATCGCGCACACGTACAGGGTTTCACGTTTTGCAAATCTATCATTCTGTTTGGCTGCCTTCTAACCATGAGCTCTCGCTAGGCAAACGAAGAAAAAAACCCCGAAACATCTGCATCGCGCTATAGATTCTTGTTTAGAGTTTGTCATTATTGATTGAGACCGGAAGATGCGCGGCCGCTCGTCTCTCTAGTTCGTGAGGATGCAAGTGAAGTTTAGTTGAGTATTGTGTTGTATTAGACACGGGGCAAAATTAGCTCTTATAGTAGGTAAGGGACAGTAGAGGGTTAAAAAGAAGCAGAACGGTGTGATTGGAAGCAAACGCATTCTTGTGCCTGAAGTTTACGAAAGCCTATAAACACGAAGAGAAAAAGAATACACGTTATAAGACAACCAACACAATAGATCATTCATCTGTCACAAATAAAGAGAGAGAAAGAGAGAACGAGCGACAGATGATGTTCCTTTCAATAGCAACAACTTTTGGCAATAAACATAATTTAAAATCGTTGTCTGCCGCACGCAACAATTGTCGCACGGTGCGCGCAATATGTTCGAAAATTGCTGTTCAAAATTTGCTTACCTTCGTCCACGACGTCCCTTTTTGCCAACACCACCCGAATAGCCTGCCTCCGGTGTAGCTGGAGTCATCGACTTGTCGGACGAACCAGCACCTCGTTTGCTACGGGTCGCGCGTGAGCCTTTCTCTCCGGATTCTGTTAGCAGGGCTTCTGAAGCGACCGTGTTGCCTTCCGCCACATTTCCCCCGCTAGCACTGGCATCGCCACCTTCACCCGCCGCAGTCCCACCAACCGCCTGAATTGGATCCGGTTTATCTTTGCAGGCATTGTGAATCCACTTCGCTTGCTCGTCCGTGAGATAGATGTCGGTTGCCGTCACCTCCAGATTACTAGATGCCGTTCGCACTCCGTACACCACCTCGTTCGCCTCGTTGCGCTTTATTTCCTCAACAATGGCCGGTTCGTATGTGTCGCCACCAGTCAGGGCGTGAATTGAATGGTGCTTAATCGGCAGCACACCATCCTCACCGAATACGATGATGTCCCGCGAGAGCGTCTTCGAGCAACCGTCTTCGAACCTGACCACATATTTGTTGTCGCCTCGGTAGTTCGTCACCCGACCTGCATAATACTTCCGATCTGTCCACCGTGCCAGACAGCAAATGTCGAAATCCTTCGGTTCTGGGACCGCTTTGGACTTGGGAGTTACGGATGATGTAGTGACGGGTGATTCTGTTGATCCGGCTTTTGTACGCTTGGCCGGTTGTTTCGAGGCGGACGAAGAGCCACCCGTCCGTGGAGTACCGGAAGTCACACCAGCCTCATCATCATCGTCGCTATCGACCGCTTTCGAACGCTTCTGACCGCGCGAAGCGCTCTTCTTGGCACTATCCTTTGTGCGTCCACGCCCACCAATGACGGCCGGTGTTTTGGGACTCTTCACCCCTAGCAGCGTATCATCGACATGTTCCGGTTCATCCTCATCGTCAGGCGCGATCGTTCGCCGTAGTTTTTTAAACTCACCGATGATTAAGTCGCACAACGCTTTCGGTCCCATTATTGTTTGCTTCATTTGAGGCACCGACAACGAGTGCACCAACTTTGTCCCAGTTACGGTGGCAACGGATGAGGAGGAACTGTCCGATGTCTGGCCAACGTTAGCAGGTATACCAGACGTCGGAAGCGTGAAAGGTCCTAAACTACTGACACTACCGTTCGTGGTTGCGGATGACGATTGCTTTGAAGACGAATCGATCATGGTTGTTGAATCGTGCGTGGCGGGTTCTACAACAACGGATGAATCGACCTTCTCTCCACCGAATATTCGCTCCACGGACATAAACTGAAGCTCTTTTCCTTCGTACCACACGCACACCTCGTACTGTTGCTCCGCAGACGTGGTCGGCGCAATTGCATGGGAAAGATCTAAATGTACCGAGCTGACACCCGCTTTGCTATCCTCTTCCTGCTTTACCAAAACCCCGCTGGCTTTACAAGCCGATTCGGGTTTGGACTCGACATCTGTTCCTTCCGAAGTCGAAGAAATGCCGTTCAATTTGCGTGCATTGCTAATGTACAAATTGATTTCTTCCGTAGTGTTCATATCGGAACCGACTGAAATTGTGATAGCACAAAAAAAAACAAAAAAAATCAACAGCAGTTCAATGAGATCGTTTAAACCAAACCTACCCGTGCATGAGTCCACTTCTGAGGCGCTGCTCTTGGTACTGCTGGAAGAGTCGTCTTTTCGCAGCTCCTTTTTCGGCGAGCTGCTGGATTTGGCCGACGAATCGGACGTTCCAGCCGAAACCGTTATCGGCAAAGATTTCGTTTCCGCTTTCGATGCAATCGACGGGGCTGTGCTGGCTTTTTTTTCCTCCAATGACGATGATTTTTCTGTGATGGAGGCAGAGGAAGTGTTTGAGGCTGTAGTTGTCGCTGTTACAGTATCGTCCGTCTCTATTCTGCTTGTTTCGACCGATGAAGGGGGATTCGTGATTTTGCTCACATTGCCAGAGCCAACCTTGCCACAGTTGGGATGGATCGGAGTGGAGCTGTAGACGTTGGACGAACTAACGGCTGAGGTCGTCACCGGGGTTTGCGTCTTCGGAGTTGAAGGATGCGAGGACGAAGGTGTTATCACAACAGCGCTACTGTTTGGTGTACTGGTAGCTTTAGCCAGAAGACCGCTACGATGCACCGCCTCACGTAGTTGTTGATCATTCAAACGATGCTCTGGTTTTTTCTTCGTGTCACTACTAGACGATGGTTGCGAGCTTTCAACCACACTTTCATCCGCTTTACTCGACTTTCCCGATTCCGTTACTTTGTCCGTAGCGGGAAGGATAGCTACTTCCGGCACGCTCGTAGCGACATTGCTACTATCCACTTCATCCTCACCTTGGGCGAGTGTTTTGGCACCGACTGCTTTAGTGGATGATGCTTTCACACCAGAATCGACTTCCATTTTCGCGGAATCAACGGTGGAAGAAGTTGCAGATACGGTTCCAGTCGAAACCACCGTATCTTTTTTGGTTACCTCGTCTGTCTTCTGCTCGTCCTCGGTGCACTGGTAGGCAAACTTCTTCACACACGGTGGCTCAACGACAGGTATTGGAGCTGGAACAATTGGTCCACCGCCAGCTGATGTGCTGCTCTCCGCCATATCGCTTACATCTTCATCCACATCCATTGCTTCCTCCTCCGAGGGCGCCGGCAAAACGGAAGCAGATACTTCACTATCCGAAACATTTGGCTTTTCACTCGCCGCCTCCCGCTTGTCGTCCGATGAGCTGGATACGTTCGAGTTGTCCGCTTTTACGCTCGCACTAGTTTCGCTGTCCAGGCGCATTGGTTCCTCCGCAACCGAGGAACTTATTTCTTCCGATTTTTCTTCCATCGCTACGGACTCGGTGGCGGTGTTCGGTTTGGTATCCACAGGCAATACGTTCACTTCTTTCGACGGTTCCGGTTCCGGAGAACCATCAACTTCCATATTCTCTACCGACGGTGGTTTCTCCAGCTCCGGTTCGGATGGAACTGGAGGAGGGCCGGTGTTTTCGGTTCGGTCGCACGACTGTGCAATGGTGTTGGCTTTTCCCGGCGCATCTGTCACATCGCCGACGTGAACCTTTTTCACCTCCGGCTCGTTGGATTCTACTTCGTTCAGCGAATGTTTCCGCTTGGCGTTCGAGTTAACTGCCACCTCGGCAGATTTTGTCGAAACGGTTTCCGATGCTACCTTCACGTCGCTCGTCGAGGGACTTTGTTTGACAACGGAAATATCCGATGACTGTGACAATTTCTCTGTTACAGCGGTGGTATCGATGGGTTTGACTGTTGACGTCGTTTCCGTCTGTTTTTTAGTCGACTCTTCCTGCTCCGGCATGCCGTTCTGATGGTTGGAACTAGCCTTTTTAGCATCCTCTTTTTCATTTACCAGATCCAAATCTTCTCCCTTCTCGATTGCTTCCATTCGCCGCAATAGATCATCATCTTCAGGATCAACCGGATTATCATTGCACTCCACTGTATCCAATGTTTTATCGCTTTTGGCGGGCTCTTTATCCTTCGGCTTCGACTCTTGGTCCAACGCATCAACGCTGGTGCTGGTGGTCACGGGTTGCTTTGATGGGCTTTTGAGCGAATCCACGACTGTACTGTTCAATTCACACGCTTTGACTACAACGTCATCATTTGACGCTTGTTTGGGTGACGGCGACAAAACTTCTTTTGATTTCGCTGGTGACATCGACACACACGCCTTTTCCTTCGTCGAATCAGCGCTTGAATCTGGAATCGATCCTGAAAAGATCGAACAATTAGAACGATATCACTGGGAATTACGGTAAAGATTTCGACAACATGTACAAAACTCCACAAGCGTTTAGCAGTTGTTAAATGTTTTCACAAGTACCGTTTTATAACCAAACAAACGCACGCATTTGTTAGCGTCAAATGGGCCCAGAGAGGACAATTGCAAATCATCATCGTAGCGGGAAGAAAAAAAAACAAAGCGTGACAACTTGCGGTATGCAGCAAAGAAGGAGAAAACGTACCGTTTTTGCCAGATGCTGGGGAGGTTTCTGACTCTTCCGTAGCGGCGCAGGGTTTTTCTACAACGACTGTGGACGCCTGTTGTGTAGCCGCCGCTGCCACCGCCGCCGCCGTCGCCGCCGTACTGCCAAGATCCATGTTTGTTTCCGGAGGGGGCTGCTGCTGTTGTTGCTGCTTGATCAGTTGCACACCAATAAACTTTAGTTTTTTTTATTAAGGAAAAATTTACGAAACAATTATGATCTAATTCATTGTAAAGTTTATGAAACTGTCAGCATCGCAATTTCCAATGCGATACAAACATCTGCGTCACCACTTAGACTACGTACCGAACAGTTTCTTCAGAATCGAAAGCTTGATTCCAGTTGAATCAGGTTGAACTTGAGAAAATGCACACGTTATTTCACAATTTTCACCGCACGATCAGAAAAGATGCACAATCGATACAAAATAAGTGTTAAATGAAATCAACGAACGTTCTGAGCTGATGGATATTTACAACAAAAAGTTTGGGATATCTACACAAACACCAAAATTACACACCAAACAAACAAAGCTCCTCATTCGGTACGCATCGAATCTAAGAGGAAAGTGAAACTCTGATCGAGGCAGTACAACATATCTGCAATCTGTTCCGAAGCACACGGTACACGAAACCGAGCGCCGCCATTTTTAGAGGGCACATTTGGTGCGTCTCACTCTTTATTGAGTATTCACGGCTATCCCGTGGACGGAATTGATCCGAAAGCTGCGCCGCTTACTTACCATAGCTTTATTCTTGATTTGTGCCTAAATTTTCACAGGAAAAGCGGTTATTTTCTGATCGATTTTTCCTAGCGTTTTTTTAACAAACACGAAGCGGCGTCGATTCTCTGGAAAAAAAAAACTGCCGCCATTTTTTTCACCGATGCACGCAAACAAAAAAAATGGTGACAGCAGCTGTCAAAGCTGTCATTAACTTTATCTTTACTTTGTTCGTAAAATTTCAGCGAAGAAGTGGCTGATTGGTTTTTCCTAGCGTTTGATTGAATGAACGTGTCGAATGTCTGAGAAAATGTTCCGCCACTTTTCCTCCGATGTACTTAAACAAAAAGAAAAACCAACGATAGCTGCCCAAGTCGTCAATTCGAGCAGACTACTCAGCCTTCACAGCCGCAGTGAGGAGGGATCGTATTGAGCGATGCAGAGCGAGATGCAAGAAAATTGAAACGCGAACAAACGTTCATAGTAATCGCTGGGCGGTAAATTGTTAAAAAGAGATGCAAAAAGAGAGAATTCGTTGTGGTGAGAATAACTTTTACTCACGCACAACAGGTTAATCGTCAGAAAATGTTCAAATTTGTAAATTTACAAAATCCTGTTCGAGCAGTAAGCGCTATCGTTGCTAAACGTTGAGCAAAATCAAATTGTGATATTTCATTTCTACTTCAACTCATCGAACCCTATTATATTTTTAGACGTTCCTTTTAAGAGTGAAACAATTGCGGGTTTGATTGTTTTTTTTTAAAATCATAATTGACAACACAGACCAAGTCCCTTGTTTAATACGACAGCATTATTTTTACGAAAACTCCACGACGGTTGATAACTTTTAACGAAACATAAAACACCGCTATTGATTTGAAGAGTTTTTGGAATATTTTTATTTTATCACCCTTATTCAGCAAATTTAGAGAACTAACGTCAGCGTTCAGGTAGATAAAACTATACATCCTCACCGTTTCCTTCTTATAGACTATATGTACAGAGCAGTTAAAATACTTCGCCAAAGAGGACATGGTCAACATGATTAATCGTTTTAACTTTACAAAAATATGGGATTCTTTCGTTGGCTTTAAAAAACTAATAATATCCCAAAATACACGCTATGTGACGTGAACTGCTAGGAACTGCTCTACAACTCTGCATTTGTTGGAGTGTACTTTTCCGCGCCAATGAACGAAATCATTTCCGTACCATCGTGACACGCTTTATTAGTGGGACTGGGATTATTGTTGATCGTGTTGAGGCTGTTCAACGATCCACTATACGGTGCAGGTCCGATCAAGCTAAGTATCACAGGTAGCAAAATTGTTCCATGAAACAGCCCGAATGCAATGACGAGCAGGAAGATTTTGAAAAATGTCCTATACGTATACGCTTGCGATCCGGAGAGTATTGATAGGGACAGTATTGTTGAACCTCCTCCGTAGAAAACGGCTGCGCCAATGTGTAGCACCGTTTCCAAGCTACGCCGATTCTTGTCGCCCTTGTTGATGGTCAGGAATGTGTGACCAATGTGCGCCGCGTAGTCTACGCACAGTCCCACGGCGAGTTGCAATGCTATGCATGACACCAGATCCAGCGTTAGGCCCCATACCTGCATTAGACCACCCACATTGACTAACGTC
Source organism: Anopheles farauti No. 4 (assembly GCA_000956215.1). NCBI lineage: Eukaryota > Metazoa > Arthropoda > Insecta > Diptera > Culicidae > Anopheles > Anopheles farauti No. 4. The sequence goes on along the minus strand of JXWZ01006582.1, from coordinate 40,697 downwards.
AATAGCACGCAAATGAATATCCAAAAGCATATTTGTAGATTTACTATTAACACCACCGAGCAAAACATGACTCCGATCAACGCGAGCGAAACGTTGCGATAGATTTCCGTGTCTATAATCTCGTCCGTCACCCAGTTTCCAAAGATTTTGGCCCACAGCGTTCGATAGTGATCACCGGTGCTTATATTGCTTCTCTCCAAGATATCCTCTACCGCGTACTTCGCCGGTAAGTAGTCTTCCCGCTCTTTAAACGGTTTGAACTTAAAGTCCATTGTGGTGACCGTGATATTCGGCGCCGCTTGACCACACTTAAGCTTTGTGGCAAACTTTATGTTCATCTGGTAGCGCCCACCTTCGTAGCTGAAGAGAAACTTTGTCAAATACTTTCGAAAATCGTCATCGCTGAGCGAATCAACCGCGATGTCCTTGTCGTAGTGCATGTGTACAAAGTCCTGAAATGAGGTTACCCACGAGCTAACGCTGTGCAGTATATCCGTCCGGTTCTCCAGCTGGTGTGTAATCCTTATCAGATTCGGTATCTCGGCCGTGTAGTTGAGATTACCGAACAGTAGCAGCGCTTCGTAACCCGCGTTAGGATAGTGTTCGTGCGTCTTCACCACAAACTGATTGTAATACGTTTCCTCCGGAATGAACCAATTGGGGTCAAACTTCTGGCGCAGCTTCAGAAGGTTGTGAACGTTCGCGGTGGTCATCAGTACCACGGCCAATATTACAAACGTTTTGCCGACGGCCGTCAGCAGGAATTTAGAGTACAGCATGTTGATGAAGCGATGCATTAGATTGTACTCACACCAGAGCGCGGTGGATTTTTCATCGTGAACCACCCAGAGCAGAAATGAGTTGCGCCTGTTGGCGATGCGTATTTCATCCAGCGTAAATATGGCCACGAAAAACGTGATTACGAAAAAGAACATCATGAAGACGCCGGCCGCTGCGTAGATGCAGAAGGATTGCAGCGATGGGATAACCGTAATGGAACCGACGACGAACGCTACGATGTCCGTCAGGGAGGTGACGGTAATGGAAGCACCGGCGTGCTGAAGCATTAAGCCCATGCGCTCAGCCAGCGGTAGGTCAGGGTTAGCTTTGCGCACCTTGCGATAACAGGCCATCATGACGAACATATCGTCTACGCCAAGCCCCATCAGTAGGAACGGCAGTGAGGTGTGCACGGGACCGTACGATACTCCAATCAGTGATACGATACCGCATCCGGAAATAAATCCCATTCCAACACTCATTAGCCCGACAGATCCAAGAATAACCTACGAAATAATCGAAAGAAACAGAGAGTCAGACAAAACTTGATTGCTTTGCTTGTGTGTTTTGTCGTACCCTAAACTCAGTCCAGCTAAACTTTGATAAAACCAACTGCATGTAGATAAACATCACGATGCCTCCGTACACCAGTTTATCCATATCTTTAAACATCGACTCTTCGCTAATGTCTCCGTAACTGTAAGAAAATATATGGGAGAATAAATCAATACCGAAGGCGAGGCACTCTTCCACTGCGAGCGTCGTTTACCTTCTTCCTGCCGCATAGTAAATGCTCGTCTCGTTGTTCGACAATTGGTTCTTAGCCTTGGCGATAATTTTGAGGAACTTTTCCTCCCACAAAACGGCATTTTCCGTAACCCAATCCTCAGTACCGGCCGCATTGCCACTGACGTCGGCATCGACCTCCGAGAAGTTTACATGCACAAACCAATGCGTTACTAGCGACGTTGCGGACACTATCCGGCCCCTCCAGTCTCGCTTCACGCCGCCGAGGAGCTCCGCGAACTCCACGGTATGACCCGTCATTGGACTAATTGCGGTACCATTCAGCTTATCGACGATTTCTTCCTTCGAGAGGCTCGCAATGGTGGTTGTATTGTACTTCCACAGCTCCAGCAGATTGCTACCGTAACAACCCATTGCAAGCCGCTCCACCATAGGACAGAACAAAAACGAGGGCACATCGATAACGGGTGTGAACAGTGGTTTACTTTTCTTCGGTCGCCTTGTCGTCACCGATTGCTCCTGTAGTTCCTCGACGAGCCGCTTCTTGCGCGACAAATCCGACGTATACTCAGCTATCAAGGGCACTCTGTGTAGAATAGAATGGAATTAGTCTAGATCAAAGTTTTGTTCATATTTGGATTGCAGCGATCGTGAACAATTACTTGTGACAAACATCAGTCCACCCTAAGGTTTTGCCTTCGCTGTTGCGAAACGTGAAACCTTCGACCTGCTCCGTGATGCTGGCAATCTGGAAGTAAGCGCAAGATGAGTCAACACCTCTATTCTACTAAGACGTGCTAACAGCATTGTCTACCATCTGCAAAACCTCCGGAACTAGCACGTCCGGTGCGGTGATCATGACCGTTTCGACACGATTGCCTTCCTGAAAATGTTCTATCAACCAGTTCGTGTCATGTTGGAACTTTGAGCCTAGCGGAATCCATAGCTTCATCGGACTCTTTTCCTTGTGAAACCGGACGAAGCCAACGCTGCAGAGACCCACCAACAACCAGCAAAGGGCAATCGTTTTCCAGGCATTGTTTGCTATCCAGTATCCGAGGCTGAGGAGTAGAAAAAAATAATGATAGTAAATTGGTGATTTATACGATGCGTTCGGTATACAGCATTAAAATTTTCCACCCCTAAGATAAAGTCAAACTTGTGCCAAAGCCAAAACTACAACCAATTATACGTGTAAGAAGTGTATCCCTGTGAAGCATGTCGAGGCGTTTGAGTGGAACGAACTCGTTAAACTCGTGCGCGTTCGATGTGATCAGACGGGGATCATATTCGAGTAAACACGCTAATTACACAGGAATGGGAAGAAATATTTCTAGATTAATCTGGTGGGTTGTTTTTAATTTTTTTGCTGTTGCTGCCCACTTATTGAAGGTATCAATAGAGAAATGAAAAGACTAGAAATGGAGATTAACACAACTAATTACTTCCATAACGATGAGTTCAGACAGTTTATGCAACAGCTACAATCGCACCAGCTTCGGTTTTTTTCTTCTGTGTGTTCTTTGTATGTTAATTCAATAGAATGAGATAATTTGGTAAATAGATGAAATAAAAACCCATGCAAACTGCTTTCACAAAACAACACTATCGGGAGCAGCACGAGCGTGAAATTTTATAATGTAAACATCTTCATCTTCATCTTCATTTGTAACTTCCAAAAAGGTCACCGGGTTAAAGATTAACAGTGCGAAGTGCTAGTTTGCGTTAAAGGCAGTTATTTATAAATAAATGGCACAAACGCGCGCGCACACGGCGGAGCGTTCTGGCGAGTAAATGAAGTGTTTGTAGAAGTGTTTTCGGGACTCGTATAATTTTGATAAGAGAAATTCGTACTGCAAGAAGAATAGTCATTGAAAATGCATTCACCATCGGAATATGCTGCCAACATGTGTTACGAGCGCTATCGTTCTCGTTAGCCATTATATCATCGCAAGAGTATCATTACGATGATTGCTCTTTGCTTTCCCGGATGTGACAATGAGCTTAAAAAAACAAGTCATGTTGCAGTAGGCTAGGGCTTACAGACTGGTGACATTTATTGTGACGATTCAATAATCAAACGCTTTTCACACGCAATTTCATGAAAATGTTTCTTAGGAGTAAAAAATCGTACACATTCAATTATAGTACAATCATAAATTGTAGAATTCTTTACTCTTTATTAACCATAATCGCTCAAGTGTAAACAACATGGTCGTTGAGCTTAACAACATTTATTTCTCCATTGTATCGTTATATAAAGCAATCGAATGCATTAGAAGGTCAATCACACCAGAGCAGCATTATAAAAATAAAACATCTCCCATTCGCTTCGAACGATCGTTGCGGTCAAGGTGAGTGCTTCGGAGGAAGCATACATTACAGCAGGTTCGAACCTATTATGCAAACACATCAGGACACCGACCATTGACACTTTCACTTTCCTACGATCATAGCCATGGTAAACACGAAGTAGGCGATGCTTCTAGCACGTATTTCACAGTTATCCCATCTGGTGGTATTGGTGGATGCATATGAAGCGTAAAGTGGGACCATCGGTACACATAGTATCATTTTGCACGAGACCTGAATTTATCACGTTCAAACGGAAACGGATCAATGTTAAAAGGTGGTGATCATTATTAAATGGATAACCAGCTAATTATTGTGCAACTATGGAGGAAGTGCTATTGTGCCAAACAAGTCCATCCATCAACGCGATATGTTTTTGCAGCTTGTTTAACAGAGTATTATCTCGTTGTACTAGTTTTACATTTGTTTAATGCGTGATCAACGGATTTCAACGAGGCTTTATCTATTTCCGGACACGTTACTAGAAATGCAGCATGCGAGTTCGTCATGGTCAGGCTGTTATCATTTGAGTGCTTTTAGTATTGCCACATAAAGCTTTCTGCTGTCCAACATGCTTTTGTTCCGTTCAAAGAACATTGAAAACTTTTAGTTCAATACAATAACCCATATGTTTTACCACTTAAATTTGAAAAAAAACACACATTTAACCATAAATTAAAACCGTCAATCGCAATCTTCTTCTGACATATGAAACTTATCATCACATGTCCGATTGGCATCGGAACGTAAATCCTCACTCGAGCTTACCCAGACACAATTTCGTTTTGGGACATCCGCTCCTGTTATCACGTGGAATCAAGCGTTGCAAACCCTACAAACCAGCACCATATCAATCACGCTGGCGTTATCAATCTTCCGATGGAATGTCACAAATGCGGGTGCCATGACAAATAAACAATAAGCAATTTGTACTAGTGCAATGTATAAAAACGAAGCAAGCGAATAAAAGCCAGACCTGATACAATATGGTTCGTGTTACGGACACTCCGAGCGACGAAATGTTTTCATTTCCGATAACGAACCGGCTTTCAACCTTCGGCACGATCTTTGCCCTGACACGGTAAAGGAACGAGAGTATTTTCATCTACCCCGCCCAGCATGATCGGATGGCATTCTGGTTCATCTAATTATGCATGCATATCCGATCCAAGAAAAGGCATTTATGTCCGAAGTTCTTCTTTCATCAAGACACCAGAGAGGAAGCTAACTTTAAAACCCACAACACAAACCGGTTCCAATAACTGCATCCTCGAAGCAGGAAGAGTGTTCGATATTTTTATTATTCCCAATAAATTTTATTGAACTTATCCAAAGCATGGGTAGAATCCAAAACTGCCGTTTGAAAACTGCAGGTTTGGTTCCAAAAACCTGTTAGACCAGTTCGCATCTTTTCCATTCTCCTTCTTGCCCGATCGCTGAGTGTTGAATATTTAAACGCGATTGAATATTTGATGACCCCCCTTTTTCAGTACCGAGCTTAACTCTTTGCGTAAAAAAACATCCTCGTGCTAAACACCGCATATGACCTTGACGAATGTTTTCTGAATTGATAAAAATTAACTGTCAAGTTCAAATATTGGTCTTTTTTTGCTATCGAGTCGGAATAATTCGTTCGTATCATAGGATCCACCTGTAAAGTGGATCGGAAGGTGGTAACTTACCGGTAAAAAAACTTTCCTATCGCCGTCGACACGTGATACGATAAGCGGCCCATGCAGTTTAATCGATCGACGTTTGGTTCACTACATTCCGTGTCTGTTGCTGCCGGATGTGGACTCGTTCCGTTCTCGGGAACAGGTTTGTTCAGATTTTCTTCACTCTCCGCCCGATGCCCGTTATAATGTCCATTTCCATTCATTTTCAAATCTACCGGTTGGAAATATTTTTCACTTGTATCTTTACACCGCATTTATGGTTAGGATCTTAAGCACTAGTTGTACTGAGTGTTAGAAGGACGGATTCTTTACACGTGTATGGATATACACCATGACACTTGCACTGAATGATTGTTGAATGACGCGATGGAATGATTGCAATGATTTATCCCGGCACTTATCACAATTGGTCGCTTGACGTGGGACACGCGTTCAACAATGACTCTTCGGTGTGTGGTCGAAAAGTTTAACTGAAATTGATACTCTGTATTCGCTGGATACGTCGGGGTCTTACACTGCCATATCACTGCTAGTTGACTGGTGCGGGTTACATGAATAAAAATTACGGAATGCTTTCACTAATTCATTTCCGGATTGTTACACTGGAGATAATTGTTTAGAAAAATAATACACTCAAATTAGTATGACAGATAGCTTAATGAATAAACTTTATAAGATGTTTAAATTTTCACGGAGACCCACTGGTTGCTGTTAATGAAACGCACTGGCCCGGTGAAACTACGCCTGTGACCTCCGATTACGTCAACCGGCAATACGAGTCAAAAAGGCAGTCATATTTAATGGCCCGTTTGTTTCTCACCCATTCTCGGAGCGTTAATTATTTCATTGCCGCGTCCTGTACTGCACGTCATACTACGTCCACACAGCACTAGTTAGTGGACGCACTCTGCTTGCGACCTAGTACAGGTGCCCTGCACATAAAACGGAAAGATTGCAGTAATATATCAAGATACACAATAAACACAGACGGTGCAATTAGAAACTTTCATTTGTGTGAACGCTGAAAAGCGTTCCCACAAACACACCAATTGTAATACAGCAAAATCCCTCGCATTGTACAACTTTATACAGCCGGCATCGTGTCCAAGGCACCCTGTGAATAATTAAGCATCTCCAATGAACGAGTGGTATAGTCACATGCATAGTTAAAGGGATTGGAACGAGATAGTGATGGTTTCTATGGTAACCGATGAAAGAGCGTCCGACGACGACAGGCCTTATTTGTCGCACTATAAAACGAGGTCGAATTAGTGGGAAATTTCAAGAGTCTACGTAATTTCCTCTGGCTCAACCCAGACTGTGGCTTTCATGCAGCGAGCGCTATAATATGGATCAGCTAACCAAGACGATCCACTGAAAGACTGTAAAAAAAACGCTAGCAAGATTCAATTAGACTCAATCAATTGGGAACTAAACTTTGGTGCAGTTATTCGCGACTCTTCTTCTTCGTCACAGATAGGTCGTATGCCTTGTTCCCATTTCGTCAGTTCATGCGAACCGAATGATGAATGACCTGAAATTGTGCCAATCGAGCAGATGTATCGAAAGACAGACATTTAATAACGTTTCAATGAATGCCCACTGTACAGTAAATTTTATGGGAAGAGCCGCTTTCTCTTGCAAAGTCCGGTCATCCGTCGATGACGCACGTATTCCAGCATAATCTCGTTTATGTCTGGTACAACGAGTTAATATGAGTTGCTATGCTTAAAAATTAATCGAAAACTATGTTTTCAATGAAATGTTACATGATTCAACAGAATGCTTTACCACGAGCATAAACAAAATTTAATCACCATTTTAATAGCGAACACACACACACATACCAAATTCTTGATGCTGTGCATGAACTTGCTGTTTTGGTAGATTACATTTAGCACTGGTGCTAGAACATTCTGTGGTGTTTTCATAATCATTGAAAATCGATCTCGGAGATTCCCGTAACATTCACGTCATAGGCTAAACCGGCTAAACAAAATCGTTTGAATTTTGCCATTCCACGCGTTTGGCCTTGACGGAGGCAGCTAAAGCTAATGAGAAATAAAACGGTCACGGCTCCTTTCAATCGCTCGTCGTATCTACACTCTTTCGCTCCACTATTATACGCACACACAGTTCACATCAACGACCAGGGGAGCGTAGAAAGGTAACGCTTAGCCATAGGGACAAAAACATTGGACAAGAAGAGAGATCGGCCACAAGGTCACGGTCTCCGTGTGTCGCCGATGTCGCGACCATGGTCACATTCTCCAACCACCGAATCAATCGATCAAAACCACCAAATCATGCGGTCTTTGGCGATGGTGACAATCCTGGCGTTCCCCCGGTGGAACGCTAAGTGGAATCGCAAACACTTTCGAAAGCGTGCTGCTCTTTTTGCCGCTTCGCTGAACGTCGTAAGGTGCAGGCTCAGTAGTAGTGGCGCGACCCCGCCGGGTTCAAATCAAATGCAGGAAGTCTTCGAAGCAAATCCTTCGATGATACTCAGCACGCGAGACGGCATTCAAAACTTGTGAAGATGCTTTTGAAGCGTAACGCATCCGAGTACGCTTCTTCCTATAATGTCGCCTCATGTGTGAATCATGCTGCTTGGTTGCGCTTTGCATTACCTTATTCCATCTGCCATCTAATGAAAAGGTGCTTGGCAAATTTTACATTCCGCACCCGTGCATATCGAATCTAATGCACCGTATCGACGATTAAATCCATGTCAATGTCATTCGAATCTAAATTTTTCGTCCAATTCATCAAGTAAGATATTTTCCCAGTCCGCAATTTTTTAAACTTCGGATTTTCTGCGAATTAGGCATAGTAAAAGGGTACCAAGAGTCTTGTAAAAGCGGTTTACCCTAAGACTCAGTAGACACACAACACTGCCAAAACAATCGTGATGGCAAATATTTGCCTACTCCATGACGCAGAACATTCGGGCATCCCTGACTCAAAATCGGAAGCTCTGATCGTAAAAATATTCAACTCTAAGCTTCCACCGTGAGCGTGTAAACATTTACCATCAGCTTCTACCACAAATCACGGTGCTAAGCTCCTAACATGGAACAAGCAAATTGCGTACCTTAACCATATTAGTTTTTTTTTAGCACCAAACCTTCGGTTGTCTAATCGTTATTCAAAATTGCGAGAAAACAACAGTATTGGGTTGAAAAAGTAATTATCTATCAATCACTATCGAGAACGTATATCCTTCAAACGATTTTATACATTTTATCACGCACGAAAAACACATTCAAATCGCATGAAACACATCTCTCTTTCATCGAGTATTGAAATGGAAAAAGGACATCTTATTGTACATATTTCTTTTCTCTTGGCTTTACTGGGTCACTGAGACATGTAGAACCGGTTTTCTCCCTTTACCTTCACAAATTTGGGTCAATTTGAGGAATATTATGATGAGTTTTCTTTTCTAGATCGTGATTGATTGCATTGAACGGAGAAGTCGCATAACTTTGTCGAATGCTCTTTCTAACCATTAACTATTAACATTGATTTTAAACACCCAGGTTCACTTTGTCAAATGTAATCAATCATATTTTGTTTTCCATTTCAAATATTGCATGATTGTTTTCTTTTTCGATGACTCACTCCAACACCGGTTGCAATGAACCAACGTTACAATTCCCCGTTTTTAGCGATGGCTACAATATCGTTTCCCTATCAAATACTTTGTTTATTATTTCATAACCTTTTCTCCACTGCTCTGTCCAACGGATAGAAGATCCGTGCAATGAAGGTTATGCGGTATCAGCGTCAAGCAGTTGTGAGTTAACCACTGTGATGCATTTTACTTGCCGCCTGTAGTGTAGTCTGAGTGCAGCAATGGTTGTTTTATTTTTCACGAACATCTTTGTTCTTTGAGCACCAAGACCTTGATTTGATTCGAACAGTTATAGGACATATTTTGAGTTATAGGACATATATAAACTTCAATAAACCACTACCACACACACCACACACACACACACACACACACACACACACACACACACACACACACACACACACACACACACACACACACACACACACACACACACTTGCATCGATTTGCACTACAATCGTTTAGACGTTATATTTGCCTAATAACATCTGCTCTACATCTGGCATTCTTTGTGTGTCGAGGCGTAGCGAATAGAAAGGGAAGATGCGTTAGACTATGCAAATACAAGCAGAACACCACAGCACTGAAACATACGTAACACTTTATGAAGGCACCAGCTTCCGTTGTTTAAATGGCAAGGATTGAAGTAGTATTAAAAGCACCACTGAATGTTAATTGTTCAAAAATAACACGCGCCGTTCGCACGCGAAGCGCTTGCTTGCGCAGCGAATCTCGCGTATCGACCGTCCGACTCGAGCTGTGTGTGGGAAACAACTGACTTGCGTAAAGCGGCGACGTGCGTAGGGCAAGTTCTAGCGTTAATCGTTGTGTCGAAAGAATAGGAGTTATGAAAAAACCGGTTTCACAAAGCCGGTATAAATTATTTGACCACTTAATTCAATTTATTTATTCTAAAAAATGGTTTTTTTTTGAGTACAAATTTTGGAAAAAGTATATTTTGCATGATATTCCTCAAATGATAATTTCACCGCTGCTCACTATGGCGAACACTTTGACAGCTGCATGTTCTCATACTGAAACGCTGTTTTCGGTTGCCCTCTCCATAGTGAGTGACAATTCAATTTTTCATCACCGTGGTGAGCTGTTGAAAATTGGATAGTGAGCAGACAGGCAAGCGTTTCGATGTTCTCATGATACGACAATCTGGCCCGTACTGTCGCTATAAAATGTTTCGTATTGGTCACCCGTCAATGACCGAAGAGAGAAGTTGCATCTGAGCTTGTTGTTAAAAGAACAAGTAAAAATTTAAAATTTTAGTAAAAAAAACTTCAATTATTAATATTCCTTGCGTTCCTGTTTATCATTAGCATGCTTCGCAAACGATCGATAGTGTTTTTTTTAATGTAAAATAATCGCTATAGGTGGCGCTGAAGTGTAACTCTGGATTTTATTAAGTAAAAATTGGCGCTATCCTAGAAAAAATTGACAGCTAGTTTGTGTGTGAGGGGTGCTTTGCGGTAGGCTGAAACGGGGTAACATTGCCACAGACCACAGCCTAAGGGTTCCATTTTGACAAATGACAGAAGGAAAAAATCAGAAAGAAGAAAAGAACATCAAAACACAAAAATTTTTAAAGGTGTGTCCCGCATTTTAAGATTAGTGAAAATTCTTCAATCGTGCACGAAATTCTCCCCATGATCCTAATTACATAATGGCCGTCCAGTGCAGTGTGCGTGGGTTGCGAAAGAAGAATTAAGCGCGATTTGATTCGCGTGTGGGAGAGGCTGTGTAGCTGCAGGAGCAGGCGACGACGTCGACGTCGACGGCAGGGGGAATCAACCTTTTGCACGACGGGAAAGGTTGCTGCTGGCACAGCCGCCCTCCGCCGGCCACACGGTAACGCGACCATTGGCCTCCGTCTCGCGCGTTATCGGTTCCCGTCGTGCCGACTCCCCCTTTCCATCGCGACAGCCACTCACCCGCTACCAACCGCACTAGCGTCTTCCACACACCAGCCCTCCCACGCGCCTGCTTCTCCGGAGTCTCCATTGCTCGTGAGTGCGTGTGTGTTTGTGTGCGTGCGTGCGTGCGTTTTCCATAACGTGGTGGGTATCCGCCGCCGAGCGTGCGTGCAACAATCATCCATCTGAGGAAGAAGCAATTTTGTTTTGGGAGCTTGTTCGGAAAGCCGAACAAAAAAAGATAAATAGTGCAAGATGTGGAACATGATGTGCGACGTGATGCCGACCATCTCGGAGGACAACATCTCCCAGCGGTCCTCTCAGTTCAGCGGCGAGGATGCCAACTTCGAGCAGCTGATGGTTTCGATGCTGGACGAACGCGACAAGCTGATGGACAGCTTGCGCGAAACCCAGCAACGGATGGCGGACATGGAGATGAAAATCCAGGATGTGGAAAAGGAACGGGACAGTCTTCAACGGCAGATTGCGGCCAACTTGCCACAGGTGTGCATCATCCACAGTAGTGGGCCCTCCCTCTCTCCCTGCCCACATACACACGTACACTGCATAGTTGCTTGTGCATCGTGCACTTCCCACTGAGCCCCAGATTTTGATACATTCTTTCTCATTCTTGGTATACAGGAGTTCTCGACACTTACCAAAGAACTAACGCAGGCCCGCGAAACGTTGCTCGAGCGAGATGAAGAAATCGGAGAGCTGAAGGCAGAACGAAACAACACCCGGGTAAGTGCGGTCGAGGTCAAACGGCACGTCGTATGCACGGCTGCCAAGAAACATACCCCCGGCGCCGTCCAAATGGCGCCGTGCGTATCGATAAAATGCTACTGTCCTGCAGACCGAGCATAATCATTATCAGCATCATCATCATCACCATCACCGACGTTATCATCCATGCACTTATCGAGTTTATATTGTTTGGTCATTTTCATGCAGCTCCTGCTGGAACATCTCGAGTGTCTCGTGTCCCGGCACGAGCGTTCGCTACGCATGACGGTAGTTAAGCGACAGGCTGCATCCCAGAGCGGTGTTTCCAGCGAGGTGGAGGTGTTGAAGGCCCTCAAGAGTTTGTTCGAGCACCATAAGGCGTTGGATGAGAAGGTAACGCGAACGAACGCAGACGTCTGACCACCGAGATCGCTGGTGGCCGGCCCGCCCACACTCGGCCCACATCCTTTACCTTCCCACCCAGACCCTTTCCTTCGCAATCTGTGTGTGTATCTGTGTGTGCGGGCACGTGTATGGCCAAAGTGTGAAGAAATAGAAAAGAGCGAACGAACGAGAACGAACGTATAATCGTGAGTGCGTGCCTTCGAGTGCATCGCGTGTGTGTGTGTGTGTACGAGTGGTTTCGTGTTATTGTGTATGTGATTCGTGAATTTTTATCATCAGTCGTGTAATAATGCACCCTAAACGATCGCCATCCTACACAATTTCGCACACAATTTATGATTTTTTGCATATTTTGATAGCCGAAACCAGTTAAACAAATTTTCTTCTTACGGTTTTTTAATGAATCTACTTGTTTGTGACTAACAGATAAAATTAATTTCTACCTAAACGTGATGTATTATGTCAATTGTCATTCGAATCAAGAAAGTATATATGTTTCATTGCAAGAAGGTGTTTTGTTCACGAATCACACGAATCTAATTGTGAACATACCGTTCCGAGCGTAAATAATGGCATCCCTTTGCTTCCTGTGTTGCTAGTTGGCACAGTTTTGTAATATTGTAATACTAACTAATCTACAACAAAACGGAATTTCAAGAGGCATATTGTGTCTAATTTTGTTGTTTTTTTTTTCACCCGTTACAGGTTCGAGAACGTTTGCGAATATCGTTAGAAAAAAATAATGAGCTGGAAGAGGAACTCAATCAAACCAAAGAGGAGGTAAGGAAAACTAGTGCAGTTTAGTGCAGAATGCCTGAATTGAACGACTTTTACTGATACTGGCACTTGTACGTTGATGTTGTGTTTTAGCTTCAACAATACAAATCGGGCGTATTGTCTAACCAATCCGATCCTTCGCTGGACAGTGGCAGTGAAAAGAAGGTACGCAATGGTTGTTGTATTGCACGATACCAATCGTACAATTGCTCATTGTGAATTTAATGCCGTGTTACAGGAATCGCTAAAGAATGGTGAGGCCGGTGAAATCGACTACAGCGCTAAAACGCACGAACTGCAGACGATCATCGAGAAACAGACGGCGGAACTATCGCAATGGCAGCGTCGTGTTTCCGATCTGAACACGAAGATCAATGAGATGGAGGACAACATGTGCAAGCTGCAGAAGGAGTACACCAAATCGCAGGAAGCGTGCGTGAAGTTGCAGCGAGATCTGCGCGAAAATGTCGCACAGAAGGAGGACCAAGAGGAGCGCATTGCGACACTCGAGAAACGCTATCTGAATGCGCAACGCGAGTCCACCTCGCTGCACGATCTGAACGAAAAGCTGGAGCAGGAATTGCGCCACAAGGAAGCGCAGCTGAAGGTAAAGGAAAAGGAACGATACCGCCTGCCTGGTCGACCGGAACTGTGACTTAATCGATACCATTTGTTGCAGCTGCAAGAGGGCAAGATAGCGGCCATACAGGAGAAGCTGGAACTTTCGGAACAGAAGCTGGCACAGTTCTCCAAGCTGCCCGAAATGGAGGAACAATTGAAGGCTCGGATGGAAGCCCTAACACAGGTAGGCAAGAAGGTAGGCTAACACAGAGAGGTCGCGTTGCGTCAAAATCTTTTTAACCCCCATATAATCACCGCCCACTTTTGGATCCACTCGTTACCATAGCTACCATAGTTTAGTGATTCCGCATGCACGTAGATTTCCCCTTATCCATTCTTTCGACCTCCCCACCGAACTGATGATACTGAATCATGTTGTTTTCGTTTACTTATTAACACACGTTCAATTTGAACGCGACAACTCAGGCTCAGGAGCGGCACGGGTCGGCCGAGGACCGTATCACACGTCTCGAGAACAACGTGGAAGAAAAGAATGCGGAAGTTATGCGTCTGAATCAAAGACTGAAAATGAACGAAGAGCACAATCAGCGACTGTCTTCGACGGTCGACAAGCTGCTTGCCGAGTCGAACGATCGATTGCAGGTCCATTTGAAGGAACGCATGACGGCGCTGGAGGAGAAGAATACGCTCACGCAGGAGCTCGAAAAGGCGCGCAAGTACGCCGAGGAGCTGTGCCAGGAGAAGTCCGATATGCTCAAGGAGATCGCAAAGAACCGGCTGGAGATGGAAACATTCAAGCGTCAGATTTTGCAACAGGTTTGTGTGTTGTGTGATCATTGCGACTAACCCACTAGCTAAATACTCATGAATGTTAACGTTATGTTTGGTACAGGAAATAGCCTACAACATTCAGCAAACCGAAGCACTAACCAGAAGCTTATCACCAAACGCGGTCGGCAATGCGTCCGCTGCCAACAGTGGATTTTCGCGCAGTGGTTCGACCACCTTCAGCACGCATAGCTTGCGGCGGAACAAGTCGACCCTCGAGGAGGAACACTTCAACCGCTCGATGGCGGAGCAGGATTGGAACAAGCTGCAGCACATGACTAACGCACAAGTATTCGACGGAGGCGTGCTGGAGGGCGCCGACGAGGCGGACAATCTATTCGGAACGGGCGACATCATCTCACCGACCGGGCACACCGATGCACAAACGTTGGCCATCATGCTGCAGGAGCAACTCGACGCGATCAACAATGAGATCCGGCAAGTTTGATCATAAGGCGATCGTTTGGCAGAAGGCAGAAATGATAACGCAAAATGACGGTAAATGACCTTGTCTTGCAGATTAATACAAGAGGAAAAACAGTCGACCGAGGCACGAGCCGAGGAGCTGGAATCTCGTGTTGGAAGCTTAGAACACATGAATTTGCTAGCACGCGGTCGCTCGATGGATCGCCAGAGTCCTCCGCTCAGTGGCAGCAGCACACCAAATAGTCCTAACCGCGACTATCTTCAAAAGTATCACACGGTACGTAAATGGTGTCCATTCGTTCGTTCATGCAACCGATAGGAAAGCTAAATGGCCATCATGGTGAGCGGAAACATGTGTTGTTCAAAAATTTAAGAAACCTACCAAACCATCCTCGGAATGTATTATTTCTAAACCGTTTTCGGCCGTCCCAGTCTTCCTAGTCTCACTGTGTTGGCACTGTTGTACGGAAGCGAGAAAAGCGTATTGAATTCTTTCCTACTTGTGTGGTTCGTTCATTGTTTTCTTTCTGCCATTCCACCACCTCCTCCACTGTCTGCTTATCGTTACAGGCGCCAGCGTCGATGTCGCCAGCGCATTTGCATCAATACGTTACCACTTTGAATCAAGTTCCGATGTCCGAATCGTTACCCTCTAGTCAAGTGAGTGGTTCCGGGCTTAAGCGACACTTGTATCGAACTTGCTTTTATCTGATTGGCAACAAAGGGAATGGGCACGATGATGATGTCTTTCGTTTAACGAATTGGCTACTGTTACGTACGCAATTGTATGCTTAGTGTTTATTTTTATTTTTTCGTTCACATTAATTTCCCAGCAATGTTTTGTTAGTTTTTTTTATACTAACTGCGTTAGATGTCGTTTATCAATGCTTTGATTGTTTCCCGGATGGGAGGGAATTATGTAGCAGCTTTCTGTGCGACCTAAAGACGATACGTCGGAGGTTTATCTTATGTGTTTTTTCTTCTTTTCTTTGGTTAAAATGAAAGGAATGCAATCTGGTGTGTTTAATTAATTTGATAGTTTGCAAACAAAAAATGGCGCTTAATTACTGTGATAGCAAAATTGACAATAGTGTACATTTTAATTGCTCCGATGAGTTGTGCTGTGGTTATACAATTGTCTTAAATGGAACTAATGAATTCTGTTTTTGCATAGGTACAGCTGGCGCACCTGCAATCGGAAATGCAACAACAACACGACGACATGGGCAACGTCGACCACGATATGTCGGCCGGTGGTGTTTGCGGTGGGGATAACAGCTCCGGTGGTACGATATCTCCAGCCACTGCCCGCACGATGCGCCTAGAACGTTTCGCACTGGCACTAGCGCACAGTCAGGAAGAGTTGAAACGGTAAGAAATAGTTCACTAGAAATGAACACAATCTTTATAACAAATGCATTAACTAACACTCACACACATACACATTCATTTTGATTTTTATCGAAAATGCTGCCTATGAAACATACGTGCAGGCGATCGCAAGGAGTCATCCATGGAACGGAATTTCCGAACGAGACCAGGTCATTATCATTTAAGTTATTTGGTACCAAACCATCTGTTCGATTCCATGAACACGCATACAAACCGAATCGCTACAGCAGTACGCTGACCAGTGCCATGCTCCATACGCGTATGCAGCGCTTCCAGAACGTGTCTAGGTTGTTGAGCGCTCCTTCCGTTCATCATCAGCGCTACGTTCAGTCCGTTCATCAACCTCACCATCGGTCTCATGCACAATCGTTCGTAGGTCATGTGCCGTACTGGCTGGGAATAAGCGGTGCGAGACCACCGAAACGTCGTTTTGCACCGACGGTGACGGTTTCCGGAAGGGAACCACCGTCGGTGGCTACCTCTCGCCAACAGCAGTACTTTCATCATCATCCCTACTACTCGAATCGCTACCACCATACGCGACCGCTCGGACCGCGTCCACCAACGAGCGCTTCATTCTCCCAACATTCCCAACAACAACAGTGCCGGCAACGGTTTCAATTACCACATCCATCCATCTCCTTGCTTCGGCGGCAGGTGGTAGGAGATAGTGTTGTTGGTTCGCGGTTCCACACGCGTCAATCGCTACAGGAACAGTTGCGGCATGCGCATATTTTTGATTTAAATCGGACGCCTGAACGTTGCCAGTCAGTGCCGCCGCCTCGCAGCCACCACGCCAGTAGAAACGTGTATCGAAACCGACCGATATCGTCGCTCACAACGAGTCATGCAACGTCGACTCAACCGCAACCGCGATCACTTCTGCAGTTAAACTTGAAACGCGAGCTAACGGCTTCGTTTCCACGACTCATTTCAAACATGCCATTGATTGGCACAGCCAATGAGTCGATGATTATCATCAACAACTCCCCGTTCGCGCTGACCGATCGGAGGTTTGGCATTCTACACCACTGCACCATGTCCGATTCGTATGTGTAGCGAACGGTGCTTGTGTAATGCCACTACCGGAGATCGCAGACGAGATCCACTCAGGATCGGAATCGTTCAAGCCAAATGAGTGCTTCTTTAGAATGTACAAGTAATTCGATGCGAGAAATTGACTGATTGTCTGTTGAGTGTTGGAAATGTAGAATTATGAACTGAATTTGATGCACTCCTTACGGGTGATTAATACTTTAAGGTGGATTATATTCAACCTTGGTTGTTCTTTTAGATGAACCTTGCAACTCCGTACGAGCCTCAGGATGGAAAGAAGGAAACAGTATCATCCACTGGATGTGATTACACGTTTGACTGAACTTGTATCACTGTGATCGCGCAGTGACTGAAACATTATATTCCCTTCTATGTACACCCGTGTATGATAAGAGCTTTTGGAGTAAATGTATGTCCACATTTTTCGCTTTCAGGTGAAATAGAAAATAATTTTGATTAAACTGCTTCTGTTTGCGATATCGGAAACGGTTTGAAATCGTTGGTTCCATGTGTTGGTTCGTGTTGGCCGGGGTTGTGGGTAGGAATGATTTTCTTTTTCCTAGGAAACCGCAACAGAGGGGTCGTTCTTTCTTCGCACATATCGACGATTCCTTCCTTCCTAGACGATTGAACAAATAAAGCAGGGCAAGAGAAATTGATATTATTAGCATAAAATACGACGTAAGTCATCTACTTACTTATTCCATATTCCATCGTATGAACTGTTTGTCTTCCTGTTGTGTGAAAAACACCTCGGACCTAGAACACCAAGCTCAACTGAAATCACGATCTCGACGCACATCTCACTTATTGCTCATGAGTTCTTCTTATTCGTGTTTCACGAATCTTCATCGCCACACCTCGGTTTCGTAGCATGCTAGAGCTAAGCTCAACGATATGCGTGATATTTTCTGTGATAGTTGAAGTAAAACAAGAGCTAAACAAATGCCATAAATGCAAATAATGTTGCATACATTCGTAGTAAAAACTGCTAGAACCTGTTGGTGGGGAAAACTATGGACTTTTCAAATCGAATAATATTTGCATCGAATACATTGGGCGTAAAAACTAAATTTCACTCAAAATTTGAAAAATTTCCCAATCCAAAAAAGAGCATACATTGGTTACGGATGGCAGCCAACATAAATTCGATTTGAATTCAACACTAGATGCTGTAAACGGTTAAAAGCGTTACTTTCTATCGGTGTCACTTCGCTCGTAATATTTCGCTGTAGTGCGTTTAGGCAATTGGTTCACGTAGCTTTTTGGAGATTTGTATGATGTTAAGATACGATATACTGTAATGGCTAGTTATGAGGGAATTTGCTAACCGTTTGCTTTGTGGTACCATCGTTGCAGGAATCATTTCGTGCCCAGTAGCACCTACGGCATGTCACCGTTGAACTCGCGCCACGGTAGTCAGGAATCGCTGAAGCATTTGAGCATGGTTAGCTCGTTAAGTTCTCTACAAACGCCAACCGCCAGCCGGGGAGGAGATGCGGTATCGGCAGCCCAGAAGAAAAAGGGTATCAAATCCAGCTTGGGACGATTCTTTAGCAAAAAGGAGAAGGTAACACAACAGGCGCAGTTGCAGATTTCGTTGATAATATTCTAATGAATGGTTCGCTTGTGTTCGCTCGACAGGCAAAGGGCGTGAAAGATTCCTCCATGCCGGACGGTTCCACTAGCATGATGTCGATGAGTGGACTTTCGCTTATCAGTGACATTGATTCGACGTACGACAACATCAGCGTATCCGGATACAGACCGCAGGGGAAATCGAATCCAATCGACTACACACGACAAAAGAAAAAGTAAGTATTAATGTTGGGAGCAAGCGGCATGCAGCATTATTTGAATTGCTCTTATTTATGTTCAACTCTTCGCAGGGAACACGACTACCGACACGACTTGTTGGGCGAAGCGATGAAAGCCGGAACACCGTTTGCACTGTGGAACGGTCCGACGATTGTTGCTTGGCTCGAACTTTGGGTCGGCATGCCGGCCTGGTATGTGGCGGCCTGCCGTGCCAATGTGAAGTCCGGTGCCATCATGAGTGCGCTCAGCGACACCGAAATACAGCGAGAAATCGGTATCAGCAATCCGTTGCACCGGCTAAAACTACGTCTTGCCATACAGGAGATGGTGTCACTGACCTCACCTTCAGCCCCACAAACCACGCGAACGACGCTAGCATTTGGTAAGTGACGCTGTCGTTTTTGTGGGGGAGCAAGATTTAACGAGCGCATCTCTTACACGAACCCACCTCGCAGGGGATATGAACCACGAATGGATAGGAAACTATTGGTTGCCTAGCTTGGGTCTACCTCAGTACCGTACCACGTTCATGGAGTGTCTAGTTGACGCTCGCATGCTGGATCACCTCAACAAGAAGGACCTGCGCGGTCAGCTGAAGATGGTGGATAGCTTCCATCGGACAAGCCTACAGTTTGGCATATCCTGCCTAAAGCGATTGAACTACGATCGCGCGGCACTGGAGGAACGACGGAAGGGGTCCGAAAACAATCTCAGTGATGTGCTCGTGTGGACGAACGATCGCACCATGCGATGGGTGCAGAGCGTTGGTCTCAAGGTGAGTGTTTTCTCTGGCTTGCTTTGGTTTCGATCGCTCTCATGCTTTTCCCCTTAGGAATATGCCAACAATCTGCTGGAGTCCGGTATACACGGCGCACTGATAGCGTTGGATGAAAGCTTCGACGCTAATTCCATGGCCCTAGCCCTGCAGATTCCAACACAAAATACACAGGTAAAGACACATGCAATAAATGAAACAAAAGCCGACAAATGCTCATTCCGTTCATTCTATCCTTTTTTTCTGGGTGCGCTTTTCAGGCTAGACAAATTTTAGGCACGGAATTTAACAAACTACTCGAACTGTCAACCGAACGGCGCACGGATCGAGATTCAATCAAATCTTGACATAATCCTAGTCATCCTAGTCTAAATGGATAATAAGTATGATAATATTAATAACGATAATAATATAAAGTAATAATAATAATGATAATAACATAGCATTATTATTATGAGTAATGAAAATATTAATACTAATATTAATGATATAACGATAATACCTACCTACTAACAGGCGGATCACTGCGCAAAGAGGATTGGGGTTAGGGGAAAAGGGATACAAGAAAGAGGACGAAAGTAACCAGTAAGCAAAAACCGTTTGTAGGAAAGGGCAGGGCAGAATTTTCAGCAACACGAGGCGACAGATAGTATTTTATGGGAATAATAAACGCAAGTAACGCTAAAAAAAAAACAAAACAAAACGACAGAACAACAAGTTTAACGTGAAAGTCGAATATTCAAAACAAAGATACATACCAGCAGCATTAGCAACAAATGATTTAGTAGACAAAACGGATACTAAGAGGAACACAGGATCCGAAGGATGAGGAAGCGTGGGGGTAGGGATATAATAGAGGGAAAACAACACACATATATATATTATATATACATACATGTCAGGATGGCAAGGACGTACGTACGTAGGTGGCACGCTAAAGAAAAACACACAAACTCAAGCCTCTCTCCTTCCGCTTTGTACGCGGCCGAAGAAGATGCGTAACGGTGAAGGGGATTATGCAATGTGCAATAGCGAGCCAAACTCGCTAGTACATCACACCAGACAAGGCTAAACTATTATGGGCCCTGCCCCCTCAGCGCAAGTAGATAACCTCTCACATAACCAGTGTACATGTGGACGGCAGTTGGAGTTGAATCCAGTGGAACGAGGTCGGTGGGCAACTGTAAACGCTGCTGATGAAAAATTTAAAGGAACAAAGCTAAAACTACTGCTATTGTAAAGATATATACTTATAATCTGGCATGAAAACAGGAAAACCCCGCTATGAAAGTGAAGGCAGCAAAGAAAACCATGAAACAAACCAACAAATACAAAATGCAATGCATCTGTGTTCGATAACTACTTAAAAACAAAGGCGCGTACGTAGTATGTGATTCGTGTATGTTTTACTTGTATTGTCCTGTACCCAGCTTTCAAGCTTTCTTCCATCCCTATTCGGTCGTATGCTGTTTTGTTTGCCTAATGTTGGTATTCTTACAGTATGATGATAAAAAAACACACACACACACACATTTAAGTATGACCTACTTCGCTACTTCTTCCACCATATTAGCACCGCGGGCACTAATATTCGATATCATTACTGATGCGCTGTGGCACTGGTACACTCGCCGCGATTGTGGCATATCGTTGGCTTTTGTGAAGCTTTTGCTGGAGACGCTGTCGTTTCTGCTGGTAGAGTAGTGATTGGACGTGTGGACGTTGGTAGACTGTTGGTAGATCGACAGATGTTTTATGGTTTGTATGGTGCTGCGGAATTGCACTAGCAGCAAACCCGGGCTGCTGTATGATCGCAGTACTGAGGGTCACGCGTGCGGGTCCGAATCGACGAACGTTGGTGCTGTAGCGCTTCAGCAGCAGGGCTTGCTGTTTCTGGCGGTTCATTTCGCTAATGCGAAGGAGCGCTTTGTGGGCCTCTTTCGTGTTGGTGATTTCCTTGGTGCATTGAAGATTTTTACGAATAACGTAGTACACACCACGATTCAGGATACCGTTGGCCGAGTCATTGCAGCGAGGCGTCAGTTTGTTGCTGTACACGTACGATGCTAGAGGGCTGTCAGATGTTGACGATACCTTCAAGCGGTTGGTGGCCGCTTGACGCCAGTGCACCATCGAGCAACTACACTGCCAGGGGTTATCGATCAGACGAACAATCTGAACGCCCGGTGATAGACGACGGAAGAAATCGTTCGGTAGCTGGGTCAGCCTGTTACCCTGCAGGTATAGCTCGAGCAGATCCAGCTGCTCGTCGAAGAGGCCGATCGGTAGCTCTGTCAGTAGGTTGTGGGACAGATCGATCGAACGGAGTCGTTTCACACCGAAGAACGCATCCATCGAGAGCACGCGGATCGAACAGCGAGATGCCTGCAGGTCGGTAAGATTCTTCATCTCGGCAAAGCTATCATACTCAACAAACGAAATGTTGCCTTGTAGGATTCGCAGTGTGCGCAGCGCTTGGAGCCCCCGAAAGAGGTACTGATTAAGTACAGGCACCTGTAGATTACGAATTTCGAGCAACTCCATTTTGGCAAGCCCTTGGAAGGGTTTCGGTGTGCCAATCTGCAGACCGACCGTATCGCTGCCAATGAACAGCGAGCGTGTCATGTTTGCGATGGCAAACGAACTATCGAACACGTACTCGATCGGATTCTGGCGTAGATCGAGCTTGGCAAGCTTGGGAAATGGCGGGAAGGTGAGCTCCGACACCTTGGAAATGCTGTTTTCTGACAAATCCAACACCTGCAACTCGAGCAAACCGGCGAGGGAGTAGAAGCTCACCTCCAACAGACGGTTGCGAGCAAGCGAAAGCATCCGGAGATTCGGTGCACCATAGAACGCGAACGAAGGCAACACTTTGAGATTGTTGTGCTGCAACGAAAGTCGGTGCAGTCGCTCGAGCCCGTACAGGAAATCCGGATGCAGGGTTTCCAGCTGACAGTCATGGATAGAAAGTGCCGTTAGGTTGGACCAACCATAGAACGAAATGTTGCTCGTGCTGGCAAGATCACGCTTGTACACCTCGTACGGGACGATCTCGAGCTCGAATGTTTCCGTGAGCGTGTCGGTAACGATGTCTTCCTCATGCATGTCGACCACTTGGTAAATATTAGCTTCGTTTCCGTTTCCATTTCCTAGCGGCTGCAGTCCTAGCCCTGCGAGCGAAGGTACCGTTCGATCGAGCACAGTAGGCGGTTCGGTACGAAGCAGTTCCAGAGACTCGAGATACAGCAGCTCAACGGGCAGTTCAGCATCCAGCGAAAAACGAAGCAATTGCGCTTGTAACGACTTTACATGGAGTTCCCGAAGATGTACAAAGCGTACCAAATTGGAGGCATTCACTGCGGGGTAAGTTTGGAAATAAGTCGCTAAAGGTTTTCGCACCATTTCGCTAGTTATACAAGGAAATACCTACATTGGTACTGCTCCGTTTGGGAGGTATATATTATTCTGAGCACCGTCGTATCCAACGATAACAGATCTTCTATCTTTTCAAATCCCACGCCCTGTCCAACCATACACAAAGCATTGAAGGACGTGGTTTCGCCATCCGACCCGGCACTAAATTCCGCACTCGAAAAGCCCTTTAAGAGGATGAAACGACGTGTAGCTCATTATCTGACTCCAATGCTATTTCTCACTCTCATGCTTACATCCTGCGTTTGTAGCGTTTTGGACGTAACGTTGGAATCAAACACTTCTGGCTGGTTACGATCGCAGAGACATTCGGGCGGACAGTCCAGCAGGGCAAAGGAACGATCGTGTGCTCCCGTTGTTCCGTGGACCAGCTAAGGACGAACCACGCACGTTGTAAAAGATCAGCGAAACAAACAAACGAAGGCATGATAAAATATCGTCAAAAGGAAATGGGGTTGAACATGAAGCTAAAAATACTGTGTTCCGGTGCGATAAGGTTCTCTCGTTGCATGGATAGTTTGTACACAGAACATACGCTACGAGTTCATATGGTTTGAGGTCGTTAAATGAGATTTAAAATTTCTTGCACTCTCTGCATCGGTTCACTGCGGGCTTCCGGGTTAAAGTAGGCATTGAAAATTTTTAAATTTGGTGTTTTTTGTAACAAATATTCTGAACGATGTGATATATGGTGCGTAAGGCGTTGAATATAAAAAAAAACTAATTTGTGTTCATTTGTGATGTTCTAGCTTGAACAAAAACAAACAGCTACTTAGGATTTTACATTTCACCGTTTCTTCACTACAACAGTCACTTCATTTTCGGCGAAAAAGGTATACTAAAGTAACATTATCACACCCCTTTGTTGAAATCTTCGTTTTCTTTGACTGTTTAGTGATGTGAAGCAAGGCGAATTATAATTCTTCCAAATCTACTCACGACCACAAACACAACCACTGCCGGGACGATCAGTTTAAGCCGGGAAAATTGTAAAAGTGTCATAGTTTTCCCTTTCAAACTCCTTCCGCGACCGTTGTACAACACCACTGGCAACGTATCCTGCCAGTGCACTCGGTAGACTGTAACTGTGAAATGATGAAACTGAGCGCCCCCAAAGCACCACAACTGATTGTTGTTTTACAATGGACGACGGAAGCAGCTTATCGCGCATCAACACGACACGACTCGGAAGACGAACGAGAAAAGGGAAATGCAAGCATCTGTAGCGAAACATATGGCACAAGCGTACGATAACTTCGTCAAGGGGACCGTATCAGTTGCTTGGTTTGGATCTTCCCATTCAGTTCCCAGGATAAGTCTGTTTCCTCTTGAAACCATTCTCGGGCAGCGCGGAGAACTGTACGCGAAAGTGGTCCGGGGGTCTTTTAGTCGTTTACTTCGTTTGTCCAACAGCTGATGGGCTGATAGTCTCGACAAATGAATGACGTTTTTCGCATAAAAAATAATTTAAGTTTACAGTTTTTGTGAAGCTGGTCCTATTGTTGCGGCCTGTATGTGTCCTTTCGGGACGAAGTGGTGGTAGAGGAAATGGTTACATTGATTGATAAGTAAGGAACATTATACTCCGCTTATTTCGCGGTACCTTGCATGTTTATTCCATTACCAGTACACAATCAAACGATCAAGCATTAGCATTAGTCCCAAGTGCAATCAAGTTGATTGATACTAAATTCACGTTGCTTATTTATTGTTTTCATAACATGCCTAACCTTTGTAGTTGAATTATGTCCTAACACAGTTATGCCATTCTCTTAATTTCATCTTCCTAGCCTAATGCACGATTTACACGTGAAACGCTCACGGCGACAGGATTGCTCTGATTTTTTTACACACGCTAATGAAAGCACTCATTCATTCTGTGCGGCATTGTCGGCATTTTCACTGTTGAGGAAAGCCTTCCGGTGAACATCGTTTATGGTATCGCACCACTTGAGGGCAAACCCTTCCGGATCCTCCAGGTAGTAGATTCGGTTTGGCTGCAAATGTTAAGGAGCATGTTTTAGTGGTGCGGAAACATAAGAGTCGGTAATGTGAAAAAGTACACGAAGCGGTCTTACCGTGTACACGTAGAAAGTTTTAAAGTTTTTCGCCTCCACCGACAGTGTGTCGGACCACGGGATCTCTCCCTTCTTGACCATCGTCACCGGATCGATGTAGATTAGCCGGGGACCGGCCGTCAGAAGAAACATACGTCGCCGGGCAAACAGCCCCTTCCGTTTGCTGATGAAGCCGTACTTCAGTATCTCCGCACCGTCGGTGAACGGCTGCCATAGGCTGACCGGACCGGGATCGTTTTTGATGACATCTTCGACCGATTTGAAGAGGCGTAGCGAAGAAAATCCCGAGCGATTTAAGCTAAACACGCGACCAGTCCCTGCACGATTGCTCTCGTTATCATCTTTATCGCCCGTTCCTCCACCATCTCCTAGGCCTTCGCCACCGCCTCCTCCTCCTCCTCCACCTTCGCCTTCTCCTTTCTCACCGACACGCTCATCGCTTCCAGTGCCAACTGCAGGACAGCCCCCGACACCGTTCTCGCTTTCGTCGTCATCACGCACGTCCTCATTTTCATTCAGCTCGGCCAGCTTGAAATCGAACAGACGCGTAATCTGCCTATCGTCCAGCCCGGGCTGCATGCCATCGGGGAAGTAGACACTGTTTAATACTGTTTCCGTGGCGGGTGGCAGCGGTGCCGGCATGGATCGCAGATGCTCAAAGTCGATGCCGTTGAAGAAATGGTGCTCCCGAATCGAGCTGTAACGTGGATTATCGCGTGCACCAAGTCGCATGCGTTGCTCGATCTGCAGCAGACGCATCACCAGATCTCTCGCTTGCCCATCGAAACTGTCGGCGTAGCTCACCTGACAGCGAAGGATCATTTTGAAGATCAGATACTCGGACGCAGCCCGGAACGGGGACACGCCGCACACCATCTGGTAGAGAGTGCAACCGAACGACCACAGATCTGAGGCGGGCGACGATGGTGTACCGGTAAGGATCTCGGGTGAAACGTACTGTGCCGTGCCAACGAAGCTACGCCGTTTGTTGGTTCGAGCGGCCGGCTGGATGTCGTCGGTATCGTCCGTATCGTCGTCCTCGTCCCGGTACTCTGTGCTAAGGACACGCTGGGCGTGCTGTCGTGCCGTGGACATGGTGGGCGAGGGCGGAGCATCTAATGTGTCGCTTCCATCCTGCTGCTGATCGTCCTCTTCCTTGTAGTCCAGCTTAGAAGAACCGAAGTCCGCCATCAGTACGTGCATTCTCTCATCGAGCAGGATGTTTTCGGGTTTGATATCCCGATGTAGGATGCCCATGTTGTGCATGGTTTCCAGTGCGAGTAAAATTTCGGCAGCATAAAATCGCGCGCAATCTATCGTGAAGGAAGGCCGCGACAGTAGGGACAGCAGGGTCCCGTTGCAGGCGTAGGTCATGACGAAGTACAGCTTGGTACGATCCTGAAACGTACAATACAGTCCGAGAAACCCGGGCTTCCCGGTCAGTCGGTTCAGTACCTCTCGTTCCCGTTTGACGTAGTCTTGTTTCTTCTCGCGTAGGATCAACCTTTTTTCGCACACTTTGACTATGCGTTGGAAAAAGGGAGAAAGAGAACGGAACATTATCAATCCAAGCGTATAACGTTTGCAAATATGGTCCACTTGGAGAAAGTACAGTAACTTTCTCGGAACGGCGCGGGATCGCTTACTTGCATATTTTTTCGACGTTCTAACTTCTTTGGCCAAGTAGACACAGCTGAAACTTCCTTCGCCCAACATTTTACCGAAATAAAAATCATTTGCATTCAGCCGATGGCCGCTGCTCGGCTTGGTGCGATTATTTTCCATCGCTACCTGAGATCACACGTGCAAAATGGCAAAAGAAAATGAAGGATAAATATTAGGCTTATTTTTAAACACACTATTTTTGTGCATTTTGTTTTTGCTCCTCAAAATACTCTCAACAACACTGCAAAATATTTTCCACGATAAAAAATTTCTGCTTCGCGGATGACACACGGATTTGGGTTAGATCATTTTGCACTGAGTCAGCATCATGCATAGTTTTTTTGTATGTGCCGAATCGCAAGTTTCCCTTACTTATGTTTGATTCGAACCGACAAATGAACGAAAATGTTTTCGTTCGTTTGGCAACGTTTCACGGCACGATTTTCCAAATGCATGTATGTAGAGCAAAAGAAAAAGACACCCGCGGTGGACGGATGGCTCATTGCATTTCCACGGATTCAAGTTTTGTACAGGTTTCTTGGAATTACTGTCGTTTTTCTTTTTCTGCACACTATACACAGTACGAATTTAGTACTTTTTCGCGTTTTACAACACGCTTCCTTGATTAATGTATCTGGTGCAAACACTTTTACGTGGCGGAAAGTTATAAAAATTCACTTTTTAATACAAGTTTTTACTTTCACAAAATGATTAAACTATTTACACTTCTTCGTATTCTTTCTATTAAACTTTCCGACATATAGCTGGTTAACAAAAATGTTTGTGTACGAATTTTTTGTATTAAAAAAACATAAGATAAAACATACTTTTCCTTTTAATTTGTTTTTCTCACTCCTGTACTAGTATCGCATTAGAAAACAATCTAGCAAAAATTTGAACGAATATCTAGCTTAGATTTTCCAATTTGTTTTGATTTTTCTATCAAAAAATTTCTCATTACTGCCGATGACACATGACGTGTTTACATTATTCTACGTATAGCCAATAGTTGAAAACTCAATTCAGCTACACAGTTGAATATGCTTGTACTAAATTACAGTTCGGTTTAGTACAATTTTCATGTTTTTCCTGGGATGTGATCGGGAGTAGTTTTGATTTTTGTTAATTTAAATCTTGATCTGTTCAGTTCCAACTAGTTTCTAACTCGCCGGGCATTAACTTATTTCTTAGACGATAATTGGGAATATTTGTATGAATATGAAAATTCGTAGGTCAAAGCCACACAATAGAAAAAATCACCATAATAAATCACCCATTGTGCTTATCAATATTACGTGGTTAGAAGTGTATGTTGTCGGAGAAGAAAAAGTAGTTATCTGTTATCAGGATTTATTGTCGTCCAACAAATCCTGGGGATTGCTCTCTGTTAAAAATGTACATTGGGTAAATTTGGGTTGGTTTTTCAACCGAGTGATTTGTTTATAGATACAGCTCAGAAACTTCAACCACGATCAATCCCTCTCGCACGATTCAGCGTATGTATTTTCTTTTGCTTTTTCTGGTGAGATCAATCATTTTACTGATATGAAACTTTTATGAATGTATAATGAATTAGTAAAGATGAAGCTTTTCATTGAAAGTCACTGCGAAAATTTAACAAATGCGGGTGAAAATAGCGAAAAAACAATGCCTATCTCATGTCAGCTAAATCGATCATACTTTTCAACTCTGGAGTATAATCTGGTGTTGACATGAAAAAATTTAGTGTTTACTTGCTATCCATTGAATTACGGTATTAATAAAATATAAATTTTATCTTGCGCCCTAAAACCCATTGCCAGTGAGCAGTAAAATGGAAAAGGACAGTTTATTTCTTACGGGTAAGTGTGCTAATCCCAAAACGATTCGAAATCCATCGTTGGTCACAAGGGCGATGGCTCCATGAACGAAGTTGCTGCAGCTGGTGTTCCCACAAGTGCTAATAAGAAGCAGCAGCGAAGGGAAGGCAAGAATGAAGGAGAAAAAAAATCTCAAAAAGTAAATTATGCGTACACGGTGTAAATACGGTGCAGCAACTTGCGATCCTCATTTAGTGTGTTAAAACTTATGCAACTTGTGCTAAACTGTGTTAGATGAAGCATTTGAATGCGTTGCAAGCTGTTGAGCATACGGTCAGCACCCTCGATCAAAAGAACGTACAGGAAAATGTCTTATAAAAAAACATATGACTAATCCTGGTGTCTGCGCTAACACTCGGCGGAGCGGATCCGCACGCGAAATACGCTAATTACGGTGGGCCGTGCGGTTGTTAGGTTGGTCGTGGTACTGTAGAATCGCTTCGAAGGGTATCCTGTGATGCAGGAAAAAAGAAGTTTGCGTGAATGATGGCCCCATACGCGACACACAGTCGCGTACCGAAGCTGTGATAAGCTACCGCCAGCCTAATGGGTATGCGTACGTTCTCAAGCGTTCGTGGTGCCGGTGCACAAGATGCGTACAAGTGTACCATGGAAACGTGCCGCTGAGGCGCATTGTGCTGTGTTTTTGTTATTTTTTTGTTTAATATTCTGAAGAGATTTGTTTATTTACCATCCCGACAGATGAAGTGGTGGATATGGACCCGAACATGACAAATCGGTTACAGCAACATACCGTAGTATTAGACGACGGAGCGCAGGCATCCACATCCTACTCCAGAGTTTCCCCCCCTAAAGCGGTCATCGATAGTAGTCCACTGCAGAGCGCCATGGACAAGAACAAAGAATGTAAGTGTCGCTCCGGGATGCAAGTGGGATACAGAAAAGCTGAATATTGATTATAATTGCGTTTAATCATTACTCGTATAGCATTGAAAGTGAAGCTGTTGGTGAGACGTTCCTTCGATCAGCTCGTCCAGCAAGGAATAATGCCACGTGAGTTTGCTGAAGTTCATTCGACAAAATCGGTTTATGTGATGTGCAAGAAACGCACGTTTTATTTGCTTTGCATTCATTCTTGCAGCACTGAAAACGTCTCCGGCAATTTACGAACAGCGCAGGCAGCTGGAACGTGCCAAAACCGGGGATCTGTTGAAGGCGAAGATCAAGAAGCGTCCTGATCGGGTCGAGCTGGAGCAGCGTCATATTCTCGAGCAATGTGACAGCAACATCGACCCGAGCCTGGCGGAGAAACGACGCATGTTAGAGAAGGCACTGCTTGTGGACCATCTCAACTCGAAGATATCACACCGGCCGGGTCCGCTGGATTTGATCGGTAAAAACATCCTGCACGTCGAGGAACCGATCGAGCGGATGGTGAAGGAAGGTCTGGTGGACTATGCGTCGACGCTGGACGAATCAAACGTGTCCGTGGCGACACCGACCACGGTAGGCGAGGGGGAAGATTCGCTCAGTTCCGAGGGTGAATCGTTGCACAGCGTGGCCGTAGCGTTGGTGAGTCAATCACATGTTCAACCTGGGACTACACTGCTGCAGCATCCAATACAGCTGCGGGCCTCTCAGCAGCAGCCGCAAACGGTTCTCGCGGCGCAGTCGGAATTTTTCACCCTCAAACCTACCATACCGATCGTGGTGAACGATGGTACAGTCCTGGCTGCGATTGCCACACCGGTTGCCACGATTGCCACGGTAGCTGGTGCCAACATTGCTACCGTGACGGAAGTTCCAATGGAGCAGGGCGTTTCCTCCACCGTCACCACCACTACTGCTGCCGCCTCCATCACCAGCACGCTTCGACCCTTACTGCCAACGCCAAGTGCCAACATTAGCGGCGATCTTTCCTCAGTTCGACCGACCCTTACCATGACAACGATGCCCCCGTCGGACATCAAGCTCCTCAGTAGCAACGGAGCGAGCAGTAGTAGTTTCACTTCTGGCAGCGGTGGCGGAGGTGGCAAAGAGAAAACATCGAAAAAGAAAAGCAAATCAAAAAGCATCACAAAGGCAAAGCCGATTAAATTCCACGAATACAAGGGTCCACCGAGTGCGCACAAGGGATCGTCGTCCTCGTCGTCCCTGGCAGGCGCCGGTGGTTCGACGGGTGACAACAACTACCAGCTGATCATGCATCAGCAATATCTGCTGGAATATCTTGAAGAGATTTGCAACAAACCGGTCAGTGTATCTTCGCCCTCTAGCCGGGAACAACAGCCGGTGGGTGGCACGGATGGGGAAGAGATTGCGGGAAGTGATCAAACTCCCCTCGACTCACCCGTCGGCGGTGGTGCTGGAGCCAGCAGCGCAACAGTATCGGTGGCGTCATCTCGTCACAGCAAGAGCGCTAATGGTGGCCCGGGTGGACCTGGTTCCAGCCAGGGACTAGCACCACCGGTCCCAACCACCGTAGACGTTGCAATCGAAACGTTAAACAAGCTGAAGGTATCGCAGCTCAAAAAGTACTGCAAACAGTACAATCTGGCCGTATCCGGAACAAAATCGAACCTTATCGAGCGCTTGAAGCCGTTCATCAAGTCGATCGATCAAACGGCAAACGCGATGGTGGCTTCACCTGCAAGCATCGGCGTTGGTGGGACGGATCCGGAACTGGAAGATAATTTACGTGCGGAGCAGGAGAAGCGAATAGCCGAGTTGCAACTGCAACTGAAGAAGAGCCAGGAGGAGCTGGAACAATTTCGCTCACTTTGCAACAATCCATACGTCGGTCCGGCCAGCACGATCGTCGAGCAGCCAATGGTTGAGGCTGTATCACAACCACCACCACCACCACCGCCACCACTTCCGGTTGGGCTGGTGGTCGGGTCGCCTTATTCCATCACTTCCGTCGGAGGCGAATCGTGCGAAGCGACAACCACCAGTGATGGTGCGGCTGTTGAACAAATTCCCGATCGGGTACCGGCGGACTCTACCGTCCCGACACTGGAGGGTAGCTTCTTCCTCGAGGGACTGTCCGTGGCCGACTCTACGACCGTCGATTACGGGCATGCTGAGATGCGGGAGATTCTACACCCGGAGCTGCAGCCCTGCAGCGATCGTAGCCCAACGCATCGTCCTACGCTCGATAAAGTGCTCGGACAGGTGCAACCAACCATATCCGGTTTGACGATGAACACGGACTTGGGTGAGGATCGATCCAGTCTGATGGCATCGGTACCGTTGGGCGTTCCCGGGGGAATGGGAACAATCGTTGGTGGGAGTGGTGGTGTTGGTGGTGGTCCGACCGTTACAGCCGCTGTCGGTGATATGCAAGATTTGTCGCTGAGCATGAAATCGGTCAATTTTGAAACGGCCAATGACAGTGGGGACGCGTCGATGCAGCAGGATACAATCATGCTGAACGATTTCGAAGATATCGATCTGGTCGACTTTCACATGCATTCGCTAGATAGCGATGGACCGTTCCCGATGATTACGAACCACGATCCCGATCCGACCGGCACGATCAACCATCGACCGCAACCGACGTCGCATGCTGCGATCGGATTATTTTGCAGCCCTGGTGAAACGAAGCTAATGTCCAATAGTTTCTCCACCGACCAACAGCAACCGCAGCAGCAGCAACAACAACAACAACAACAACAACAACAGCAACAGCAGCATATATTACACGATCATACGGCTCAGCATGCATACTTGAATAATAATGACATACACCTGGATTTGATGGAGCATAACGAGCGGCAGACTACGGACAACAATACAAAGCAACTTTCGTTTGGGACTCTCCATCATCCGCATAATCAACACCATCTACAGCATAATCACCATCAGCTACACCATTCGAGTCATTTGCAACAACCACAGCAGCAACAGCATCACAGTGACAGCAATAACAACACAAACTACGATGCAAACCGAACAGCAGTGTCATCGCTACGATTTACGGTGCAGAACCAGCCGGTGGCAAGTAGCAGCGCTAGTAGCAGCAGCAGCAGCACCACCAGCAGTCCTAGCAATTGTTTTAAAACACTGGGAACTTCGCTTGCCACGAAACAAGGCACTAAACCAATCCACCATTTGAACCTACATCAGCAGCAGCAGCACCAGCAGTATCAGCAGCAGCAGCAGCAGCAGCAGCAACTACACCACCACACACTGGACGAACTGACGAGCCCTTCCGCGAGTAGCAACAGCACGCTCATCGGCGACACGATCGATTCGTTTCAGGACAATGCGATGGATTTTGAAAGTTTGCTCACGAACGATGCGGACAGTGTGCTGACGGCCAACAACTGCCACCGAATGATGCTGGACTGTGCACAGGACAAGCCCATGTACAGCTACTTACCCGATCCGAGCATACTAGATTACCTTACCGAAGATTGTAACGGGCACGATTACGAAATAAAGCATCTAGAGTACTAAACCGGACCGAAGAAGACCGAACACAGCACAGAGTCAAAACACACGGGAGACATGTGGAAGGAGGATATTTTCCGCCAGTATTAAGGACACTTTGGGCACTCGCCCCGGCCGACGAGCCGCGAAGTGAAAACTGCAATGCGACACCAACGCGTACGATACGAACGCGGGGTTTGTTCAGGTTTTCTTCCTAAGCCTTTTACCATGTTGCTAGTTTTATTAGGGTGCGGTTGTAATAACGTTAAACACGACGGAAGTAAAGCGAATGGCGTAATGACACAAAAAAAAAACATCGGAGGAAAGGAAACAAAATCATATCGAATCTACTAAGTGGCGATGGCCAAAATACAGGCGACTGGCTCTGCTACGGAGCACGCCCTGCTGTCTCTTCATCTAACGGTTTGTCGCAGTTCCGGATCGGGAGCGGCCATGGCGTAGCCGAGCTCACGCAGCGCTCGCTTGATGTCGACGAACACGTGCGGATCCTCGATCGTGGCCGGTATGGTGACATGCTTGTTTGCCGCCAGATCCGCCATCGCTTTGCGCAACGTTTTGCCTGCGTTTTGCGCAAGAAGAAAGAGGAATGAAAATGAATGAAACACGTGTCCATCGGTGTCGTAGCCGGTGCACCGGCACGGCGCTCTTACCGGATCGGGTTCGTGGAAGGCTTTGTACTTGGGCGGCAAGTTTGAAGGCTGCGATCGGTCCGATTACCTCCCGTATGATGTTAATCAGCTCGACGGACATCTTGGCCGACGGTTTCGAAACGGACGCCTTCGTCACGTACAGGCAGAGTGGAATCTGGCCTTTGGTCGGCTCGGGCACACCGAACACGGCCGCATCCGCCACATCCGGATGCCGCAGGATCGCATCCTCCAGGCTCGACGTAGAAATCCGATGTCCGGCCACATTTATAACGTCGTCATCGCGCGCCGTCACGTAGATGTATCCGTTTTCGTCCTTATAGCCGGCATCCATCGTGTCGTAGTAGCCCTAGTGGGGGGAGGGGGAGGAGGATACGAAAAATCAAACACTCATTACACCCCTCTTGCATGGAGAATTGGCATCGCTCGGTGCGTCAACCTACCGGAAACCGCTGGAAGTACGTCTTGCGGAACAGTTCGTCGCTGCGATACAGTGTAGCCATGTTGCCTGGCGGCAGTGGAAGCTTCACCACGATACGGCCCAGTTCGTTCGGTTTCGCCTCGTGGCCGTTCTTGTCCAACACGTAGATATCGTACCCACAGAACGGCAAACCGGTCGTGAAGGGTGGTGGCTGCAGGTTCTGCGCAAATCCAACACATGTTGCGGTTATGGCCGAACCCGTTTCCGTTTGCCACCACTGATTCAGCACCGGCACTTTAAAGATGCTGCGCATCCATTTCTGCAATGGAAACACAAAAGCACACATACACACACCCAACACCCATACAAACGCATTAGACGCATGGACCTTGGAAGGTTTGTGTTACTGCTACAACCATTGTATCTAAAACCTCGATATGTATGTAAGCCTAACTAATACCTTTGGGGCGGAATTCCGGCTGGTGTACGCGCAAAACCGTACAACGGAACTAGCTTTTACTCTAGTTAGGTGTAGACCAAGCTTACACAACTTACCCAGCAATGCTCATCCTACCCTTTGCGAGATACGTGAGCAGCGGTACGAAAGTAACATTATTTTCTGTAGATCTCAATTTATAAACCGTTTTGTTAAAATAAACTAATAAACAATCGCTTGTGATAATAAAGTCGCTCATAATACGGTGTTTTGTGGCTTTGCGTCCGTGCGAATGGGTGCGAAGCTTTCGGTACGGAGCGCGGAAATCCTTCTCTGTGGCGGGGGAATCGATTGTCGCGCACCGATCGGGCATACAAAACCTGATCTTGCGGATGTAGAGTTTGCTTTTTTGTTTTTCTTCTTGTTCTTTTACTCGTACGTACATGCGCTGCTTCACACACTATTTCCGTAAAACAACAGACTAACACCAGCCCATGCTGGCCGGGCGTGCGTAGGTGTTGTTTATTCAACCCTGCTCGCCCATACCAAACAGCTGTTGTTGGTAAGCTCGCGCTGATGCGGCTATAAATAAGACGACGTTACGCATACCTGCTGTATGCTGCAGTGGGTGGGATACTACCGAAAGATGCAGCAGTTACTCATTAACAAGAAAGACAACAGAATCCGACCAACTAGCGCAGCAGCTTTATGTTGGAGAGTTTTGTGGCGCATGTACCATAAGGTAGATTAAATAATTCGATACGAACCACTGTGGCGCGGTTGTTTGGCAACATTGCAATGATAAGATTATTTGCTTAAAAGTAACAGGAAACAGGTGACGAAATGGTGACTAATACATCATACGCAGATAAAAAAAATCTCCATACCCAA
Source organism: Anopheles farauti No. 4 (assembly GCA_000956215.1). Lineage (NCBI taxonomy): Eukaryota > Metazoa > Arthropoda > Insecta > Diptera > Culicidae > Anopheles > Anopheles farauti No. 4. Next base: position 4,947 of record JXWZ01006582.1, on the reverse strand, counting down.
TAGGTTTTATTGGGTCCGCTCCGCTCGGAACGGTAGCGAATGTTGGGTAGAGATTTTAAAAACATTCACTTACCATCGTTTCCAGATCGCAGTGTTCGCCCGCAATGAAGATGGCCCGGAGCGATTTGAGGCTGTATTTGCGCCCAAATGTGACTTCCGGATCGACACGACGTATGACGCGGAACGCGGTTGGTACGGAAAACACGGCCGACACCTTGTGCTGGTCGATGATGCGAAAGTATTGCCCCGGATCCGGGGTTCGATCCGGTTTGCCCTCGTACATGACGCTGGTCGCACCGTACAGCAGCGGTCCGTAGCAGATGTACGAATGTCCCACGACCCAACCGAGATCCGACGCGTTCCACCACACGTCGTCCTGCTGGATGCCGTAGATAGTGTTCATCGTGTACATCAGCGTGACCAGATGACCCCCAATCGGTCTCTGTATGCCTTTGGGCTTATCTGGATGTAACAGAACAAAAAAAAACTCGTATGAAAAAAAAACATTGTCTGAAATGAACATGTCCTGCCCCTTCCTACCTGTTGTGCCGGATGTGTACAGAATGTACAGCGGATCGTTCGCATCCACGGGCACACAATCGACCGGAGTGTCCAGTGCACTCTCCCAGGGAACATCCCAGGTCTCGTCCAGATCCGACATCAGTATATTCGACCGTCTGTAGATAATGTTCTTCAGAGGCTTCCAGCGTGACAAGGCGACTGCCTCGTGCAGGATGTCCAGGTAGTAGATAATCTTGTGCGGTTCCACACCACAGTTGGCCGCAATGATGACTTTGGGCTCGGCATGCTCAATGCGTGTACACAGCTCGCTGGCAGCAAATCCTGAAATCCAGTTCGACCGATCGAGAGTTTATGCCACTCGGAATGAGGGTTCGCCGAATCCATTCCTACCAACCTCCGAAAACAACCGAATGAACCGCCCCGATGCGCGCTGTGGCCAACATGGCGATGATGGCTTCCGGAATCAGAGGCATATAGATTACGACACGATCTCCCTTTTGTACACCCAGCTTCCTTAGACCGCCCGCTAACCGGGACACCTTGATAGAACGTACGACATAGATGTAAATCAAAGTAAGCTCGTTTGAAAATATCAGTAAGAATTGAGTGATAAAATAAAATGAAGTCTCGTTTAGCAAAAATGCAATTCTATACAGTTCACAAATGGTGTTAATTTCTGCTTACCTTATCATAAAGCTCGTTGTACGTGACGTGACGGACAGTGTTTGTCGTTGGGCTGTCGTGGATGAGTGCAACTTTGCTGCCCTTGTCGGCCAACACATGGCGGTCAACCGCGTTGAAACAAGCGTTCAACTTTCCTCCAACATACCTACGATGACATTACAATAGACCACGTTAAGGCAATCCTAATTGCATGCTTCGGCTTGGGCTCGCAACCTGCTGCTGCTCCCCGGATAAGAAGAAACATAAATATTCTCCAACTTTGCCACATTTATTCGCACCCTTCTCTCTGCCTCGAACGGAACGCAACTGGACCATTGTCCTCATTTTCATATAGAGTGATAAACCCCGGCGTCGTTAGCGTTGTCTGGGGATTGAACCGATATTAGACAATGTGCGTGCGTAAAAAATCCCAGCACGTATGCAAAATCTTCCCCCTCCCCCTCTTTGTTACACAAAAAAAATGAGAAAAGAAAAAAAACTGCAATCCGCAACCATATTGTGATGGTGCTCCTGTCAACACGACGCACGCATTATGAGACCACACGACATGATGGCACTGTGCGAAGCCGTAAGCTGATGGATATTGATTGCGTCTTGCGGAAAGTTTATTATCGATGCTTCCCAGAGGAATGCCCAAGCACTCGCCCAGCATCTCGGTGGCGAGACGTGCGTCGTGTATAATGCAGCATGATTTATGATTTCTATTAAATATACATATTAGTGTGGAAGTCCGATGAAGTTATGAATGAATTCCTCATCTCTTCCATTCGAAACTTTCTTACGCGAAATGTAAGACGCAACTGATGAAAATTATATTGCAATTGCAACGGTTTAAACAAAACACACGAAATTTTGGCAAACACACACTTAGTAGCTACAGTTTTCACACGGTTCATCACGATTTTCGTATCGGTTCGTATGAGAAAAGCATTCACTTCACGAAATTATCACAGGTGTAGATGCTTTCGGTGTCTTTTTTTTGTTCCTATGTCCTGCCGTTTACGTGGTTGAATGATCCATTAACCAGTGAGAAACGCATGGGACAGATCTAGCCGGATTCTCTACGCCCACCCACCGGAAAAAACTGACAGAATTTATGTACGTTTTCATATTTACCACTTCGTGAAGGGACTATTGCTATCGTCGAGAACTTTCTTCCACGGTTGATCCCAGTCAATAAGCTGTTCGGCCAGATTACCCCAAAAAGACTCCGGCTGCTCGAGCGACTGATCGTACGCTTCCATGTAAAGCGGATTGAGCAGCATCTCGGAACACGAGGACACTTGGGCGCTACTGTTCGATGGCACGGGCTGATCCATTGTTGTAAATTTCACTAAAACCAAACAAAAAAAAAGTTTTATAACACACAACACCCAGTTTCGACCACGTTCGATCGACGGCACACGATGGACTGACGGTGCGCGCTGCTCTGGTAACTAACAGAACGATTATTCCCGTCTACAGAACACCGGTAACGTACATTGCTCGTCCAGTTCCAGCAAAACGCTTTGCTCATGAGACGCTTGCAAGCATGATTGGTACTGGATGCGCTGTTTCAAGATAGGGCCACGTTTTCTGCGTACTTTCCGCGTTCTAATGTATACCATAACCTTTGCCTTTGCTTGCGTACCACTGGTGCGCTAAGAATATGCAAGGTATCCTCAGCCCCGTACATTGCGTTCCCAATGGCATCGTGTTAAACAGCTAAGCTGCTCCAACCTGCATTCAATTGACTAGCGGTCCGGGAGTGAAAGGTCATTGAAGACATCGCATTGCCAAAGAACGTTTTTAATCATTCGGTCAGGGTGATCCTCGAATCGGGTCCCCATGACCGTTGTTCTGAATGCGTGCCTCTGTGTGTGTGTGTGTTTTTTTTGTCCCTGTCCCTGTAACACTTAAAGGGATGGGGTTTTCGGTTTCTACCATAGGCTTGGTTTACGATCGGTTGGTTGGTAAAAGTCGTCGTGGAAAGTCGTGCGTTGGTAAATGTGCTGCATTTAAATCTAATGTTTCGCTTTTTTGTTCCATTTTCCTAAGCTCGTACATCGTCCGCACCTATACCACGTGACCGGCGGTTAAGGGGTATGTGATAAGTAGCAATGAACTCTCGTCCAAAATAAGCGTGTCTCAGAAGGTTCGGTTGAGGTAATGATATTGGGGTTGTTATTTAATAAATGTGCTGTAAAACAGAAACATGCCCAACATGGTGAGGATGTAGCATTAAAAGTTTTATCTTGTCTGGACTGCTCTGTACCTTGTGTGCTTTTGTCTTATGAATTTGATTAAAGCGAAACAAGAGAAGAACCGCATCCGCTTGAGTAGATTGTAAGTGCCACAAGAGTTATAATAAAAATCGACGCATTGGCGCTTGATGAATTTTGAAAAATTAATCACAATCGCTCGAAATCGTTTCACATTCCACTACAAAATGAAATCAACCGAGCCCGGACGAGTGTTCGTCCTAGGAGAAGTGTTCGTTCGCTTTTATTTATCCCTCTACCCCAACCGAACCCGACGCGTGTCAGCTGCCGGCGAAGCAAAGCAGCGAACCATTTCTTTCGGCACCTTGGGGACGGTACGAGTGTGCATGGGAGTTCTATTAGAAATCGACGCATGTAGCAAAAACAAAAAAAAAACAAAGAAAGCAAACAGTGAGCCAGATGGAGGAAAATCATGATGGCGAGTATCCCTTCCACTGTTTGCCGCCTACTTAGATGTGGAGCCTTTTCTGCGCCGTCGCAGCGGACCGTGGTTTGGCGGTTACGATTCATATAAAATCTAGGAACTAGGTCCGTTACAGGAAGAGTTCGTTTACAATTTCCCACCGCACAGGATCACTCTAGTAAACGAAAAGTGTTCAGTGTTCCGATAGCGCATAGTTGCGAAACGGTGGTGATCGTTTGCTACAGTCGTATTTAAACGTTACAAACAAGTTTCTAAATTCCTTCGTACCATCAAAAATGGGCAGGTAATCTCAAAGCGTAAAGTGCTAGTACATGAATGTGGGTGCTAAAGTTAAGGGATGTTATCAGTAAAACATGCATGGTGCATTAATCGGACTACGATTCACTTACTGCATGCTAGACCATCTGGATGAATGTTTCGGATTTCGGAACATTATTTTACTTTGCCATTGTTTGCCAGTGTTTGTTCAACGATATGTTTATTTGCACTTCTAGCCAACAGATTTCGTCACTAAAAGCGGTCACGTGTATTGTGTTGTTCCTGTCGTTAGTATGCACCTTGGTGACTGGTTCCGTCATGCCACCGTTGTGCGAGAACAGACTGATCGATGAACTGCCACCCAAATTCCGGAAAGTGTGTGCGGCACTAGAGAACTCGAACCAATTTGCAGAGGCTTTGAATGCCTACATACGGAAGGAAGCAGCTGGTAATGGTAGAGACTGTTTTCGCATCAGTGATTTGCGTGTTTGCCTTCACAGAGTCGGTTATTGAAACGGTATCAATTTTAGCTTTTCTCTATTTAGATGACGATATGCTCGTCCCGGGACAGAACGGCAAGCGCACAGACGTGGATCATGTGTTTCTGAGGTTCGGTAGAAGACGCTAAACCGACCACCGGCAGAGTGTGACCCTGGCCCCTGCAACCGATTTCAGGACACTTCACCTATGGACTATGGCACACACACACACACGTACGCGACAGCAATCGTTGCACGCAAACGACTTGTACATTGATTGTATGAGCTATACATTCTCGCATAAGAATATTGAGAAAAA
>JXWZ01006581.1:0-10043 GCA_000956215.1 Anopheles farauti No. 4 | reverse complement strand
CACTCTTTTGCAAATCTAACAAATGCGTGCATCTCTCCCTCACCGCGCGGCACACGAACCCACGGCAGCATTCTTCAGCAAAAGGACGCGCTCGAATTCTTTCATTTTCCATACAAGCCGCATGGCTCCCCTCCCCAACCGGATGGAACTAAACGGGGAGTGGGAAATGAAAAGCGTACAGGACCGACGGGAAAAACAAAGGCCAGCCAACGACCTTTACCCGGGCACGCTGGAGAATGGTTGCCCGGTTCGGCCTTCTTTGCTGAGCCTCTGGCGAGTTTCTACAACAAATACATTTAAAGCGAACACGCATTGGTTTGGTTCAATTAGCTATATTTCGGGTATGTTTGCCGTTGGTGAAGATGAAATATTCAAATCAAATTAATCATCTCATATTTCTATGCAATATTTTTGGAGCGGCAGGGCACCACAAAAAGGCAACCAGAAGGGAACGTCCATTGGTAAGTATTTATAAGCTGGTGGATGAATAAAATGTTTTAACTGAGCTCTAATATCTTTGGCCTTTCCTGGAAAATCTGTTTAAAACCAGATATTTTCTGTAAAGGACCAGGACCAGGACCTTCCATTCCTCAATTACTCTACAAAACAAGCTAAAAAAACTGCATCAGATTTGAACATGATCCATAACTCACTCTCAGCTGTTAGTATCTACCTCGTACTTGATCATCTTCAATGATCCTACATTCCAATTTCATTTTATTCTTTCCTATCTCAAAGTTTTGTTAATGCTTGTAAGTCTGATTATGTCCTGGAGACAAGGCCTGGACATAACCGATCGAATAATGACGACTCGGCACATGAATGTTCTGCAACATCTTTTCAGAACATCGCTTGCTTCCTCCTTGGAATGGAATAGTTTCCATCAACACGCAATATCGCAATCATAATGATACAAGTTAATGCCGATTAGACAATTTCTTCATATAACACCTTCCGTCTTGAGCAATCCCGACCTCCTAGTCAATCCTTTGTGCTGGCGCCAGCTAACCTTCGGTAGCGGTAAGGTTGTAGGACATCACCGTGCGCGGTAGTAGCAACAAGCAGTGATGTTACGCATCGGGCAGGGCAAGGCAGGAGGCATCCCAACCGTACCGTATCACATACCGAAACAATAAAGCAATAAACCATTACCAATCGGTTCGGGGTCGCTTGCTGCTACAGCTGTTAACAACGGCCCAACGGTGGTTGCGGTTACGCGGATTCCACAAGCAAGGCGCAAACGCAAACGCTGGAAACGCTGGTGCTGACCGAAAAAAAAAAAAAAAATAAGGAAAAACTCACTCATTAATGTTGTACACCCCCCCACACCATCAAAACAGCTCGTTGTCCTACGGTGTTTGTGTTGTGCCTTTTTGCGCCGCCTTTCGGTGATCATCATGACCGCTGCGCGCTCACTACGCTCGTTTAGAAATTGTTATGGGCGCGATAACAACCGCGACGAAGCCACCCTTGCAACCGACCCGCCACGACCGTGCTCGATCGTATGGCCCACTTATGATTTTGAGTTAATAATTTTCCAACGTAACCCTCCCCGGAGCTCCACACCGAAAGGTTCGCGATCGTATGGTGGTGCTCCCGCGCTTGTAAAGCCTTCCCTCCGGGGAGAGTGTTGATTTTGTTTTTCTTATTTATTATAACGCCCGAGAGTGACCGCTCGACCGACACCGCCGGCGCGTTTGGAATTGTATTAATTTTCCAGCACAACAAATTTCTAAAATTTCACTCACCCGCGCGCGGTCACCGGGCGGGGCGGCATTCACGGTACGCTAGCCACGGGTCCACCAATCCGGACCCTCCTCTCGGGTGAGCCTCTCGGTGACGGTTCAGTGGCACTTCCGTAATGCAAGCGCGCCACGCCAGGACGTTGACTGATTGACCCGCAACGTAAAACAACTGTGTGTGTGTGTGTGTGTGTAGGCGCGCGCGCGCCCGTGGAAAAACTGTTTGCTCGCTGTCTGAGCATCACACGCGTGCGCACCATTTCCGTGCCCATATGTGTGTTTGAGCGTTGGAAGCAAACAACAACATGGCAGGGGAAAACCTGCAGGAGAAAAACAGAACGGAAACCGTACACCACCTTCCAGTACCGCCTCGGATCGGTGGTTTCGCGCATCCGACAGCAACCGAAAGGCAATCTCTTCGACGTCGTGTGTTTTGGTTGTGTTGCGCACAAATAAGTTGCGTGCGAAAACGGAAGCGTGCAAAAACTGTCATTTCTGATCGGCAGCAGGAATTCGCTCGGTTTCGAAAAATAATAACTCACAGACCCGACACTTCACACCTGGCTTTCGCGATCAACACAAGACACAAAATCCCAAACTTATTAGACACTGGCAAGAGATGCGAGCGAGCGAGCGAGCGAGTGAGCGAACGAGCGGAAAGGCAACATTTTCTGGAGCAATTTCAAGCAGTTTTCTACCTCCTCTTCTCTTCATACGCGTTCGCAAATTAACGATCGCGGTGCTCGCCTCCCCCCCGCCTCGGGTGCTAATTTTCCCACTTTCCATGTTTGTTTTCCTCCTTTTGCTGCGCTTATCGCACGCGGCTTATCATTATCGCAATGGAGGAAACTGGAACGGGGTGCCGGGGCCGCTTCGGACGTGGAAAATAGAGGACAAGCTTAGAGGATTAGCCTTACTTGCTCGGCGATCGATTCATGATCCGTTGGGCTCGCTGGAGGCTCCCATTTGAGGCGAAAACAAAGGGGTTTAAATTGCTGCGAATGGCACTGAGCCCGTTGGGTGAAATGTGGTCAAACAAATGTGGCTGATTGCGATTTCGTGACAAAAATGCGTTGCAGGGAAGCAGTAGCGATAACACAATCAATTTTCTTGAAAGATGGTTTAATGTGATGAAAATATATTTTTTTTAATATTTCCTCAAAATTGCAATTCTAAATCCAAGCAGAATACAATATTATAGATTTAGGGTCTAGATATTGTTTGCTATGAGCTTTAGGAAAAAGTTCATAATGCTTTCCTTTAACTTTTTATTGAATTTTTTAATAAAAATTGAACAACAAATATTAATTATATGATTTTTTGCATTTCAAACTGATTTTAATATTCTTTTTATTACATATTTACTAAACATTAAAATAAGAAAAATACTTATTAAAAATGGTTTTACATTGCTTTTACACCTACCGACGGACGGAGTTGATGAAAAATGTAAACAAATTCGTATAGAAATCGAATTCGAAATCCAAATCGACGGTGTGCTTCGTGGAGCAATTGTTGCACAATTTACGAGCCGAAAAACAGCCTCTGCCACCATCAGTTAGCCCTCACACGCAACGGAGTGCACGAAGATCATGAATGCAGCATCGGTTCCGAACTAATGCGTTCCAGTTTTTCGCTACATAAAGAAATCGAATTTGAAATTCCTTCTTTTTTTTTGTTGCAGCAAAACTTGCAGACAACGTCGCGGTTTAGCGCATTGCGTTTTTCTTTTTTTTTTTAAGAAACACAAGAAAATCCCATCACGAAATTAAGACACCAGCAACCCCAAAATCCCGGCTGATAATGGCAAACGCATTAAATGTGGGAGAGGGAAAGAGAGAGAGAGAGAGAGAGAACGAGAAGGGGAGACGTCAAAAATTTCTCTCCACTTGTGTGCATTGCCCGATCAAAGCCTACTCGGTCCGTCCGCGCTGCGGTGCACAGGTGCAAGTTTTCCGATATTATTTTTATTATTTCACCCCGCGCCCAAACCAAAATCAAACCCACAGCACCCTTCGCGGGGGGGAGGGGGAGGGCATCCATCGAATTCGGCGTGAGTTAACCACGCGGCGGAGGAAAATAATTTGTTAATCATTCCCATGAGTCAGAGAGGAGCAGGCGGAGCCTCCCAACCGAGTTTTGCGCTTGATGAAGAAAAGGGGGTTGCCCGTTTGCTACTGCTATTTGCTGTGCGCGTCCGCTGCCGTTTGCTGCTTGCTATCGTAATTTTCCTGCGCGCTGCTATGCCACTTTTCTCTTCAATCCACCGGCAAACGCACGCACACGCACACACCTAACCTCCGTTAGAAGATCGGCCCATCGGCCCATCTGCCCGGGCGTGAATCATACTCCGCTAGCTGGCAGGCCGCGTTGTCGTCGTCGTCCCCTCCCTTCAGTGCGTTAGTACACGGAACGCGAAACGCGAAACCACGTGTGATGGGCCAGCACCGTTTCGGGCTGCGTGCGAGATGGTGCTGGCAACAAGCAAAGGCTTTTAGGGGCCATGGAAGAGCACTGGCCGATTGCCCCAAGCAGCGGTGTTTTTTTATTTTTATTTTTTCCTACTTCGTCCACTGCTTCCCCGGCAGTCTCTGGGGCAGACTTGCTCCGCGCAGTCGGTTTGGGATACGTTACGTTAGGAAACGACCGATAATGACCACACCCCGGGGGGGGAGAGGGGAGGGGAAACGAAGGCCCCGAAACGGTGCCCGAGGCGCACACTTTCTTCCCAACCCAGCGACCAGCGGTATTTGCCTAGGACAAGCGGCATCCGTGGGGGGGGGGAGAGGGGGGGGAGCAAAGGGGCCTGAAAAGCAGGCCGTCGCAATTCCCTTTCGCCGTGCGCGTTGCGATCGCGATAAATGATCGATCGAAACGCCATGTTTCGATCTGTTCGGCCGTGGATGATGGCAAAGCCGGAGAACAGCAGGTCAACGAGATTTTTTTTCTGGCAGGTGCGAGAGGTCAGACACGGACCGGTCGGGGAGGGTGAGCCGTAGCCATGGTAACGGTTCGGCAAACGGAAAACGATAAGGAAAACAAAGCGTTACCAAGATGGATCAAAATAGGCAAATTATATTCTAACAACGATTTGATGCGGCAAATTAATTCATGGAGAAAACATGTTTGTCTGTGGCTTATCTTCGATTGTATGAGATGGATTGAATAGATACGATTGAGAGGTACATCCCCCCAAAGGAATATGGGTTCAAAAGTCGCTTATCCTACGGAATATTTCTTTCTTGCGCAATTTTCGAATAATTTAAAAATCCTTAAAATTGGCAATAGAATCGAGAGTAGATCGACAGTGAATTAACGAAAAATGATAAGGATGGGAAGTTAATACGCATATAGAAACAACCCTGCGATATGCATAAATAGAATAAAGCCGCACAAAATAACCATTTTTTAAATAAATAAATCAGCTTCTGCAGCTATAAAATAATCATTTCTTTGGAGATGAATTCATTGGTGTATCCTCTCGGGTAATGCATTTGATTCCGTTTTTTAAATTATGCACACAAATGACATAAAAAACGGCCGCGATGTCAAGCGTTTAGCGGCACCAAAATTATGTGAAAGGAGTCAACAAAAGGACTTAAAAGGTGAGAGAGCTTTGGTACTACTGAGAAATGGCAAAAAAAAACTCAGGACTATAAATTATTTAAAGGCTTTCTGTTGTTTGACGCTATTGAAACGAATGAAACATTGTCTTATTTCGCTTAAAAATATCAACTCGCCATATTGTGCCCACACCAACGTTGGGCAAATATTATGCAGAAACAGCACAAAACTATTCGATCCCGATCCGTTCGGTTTGAATACAATTCATTACATCCGACGAGCGCCTCGTCTGCTCTCTATTCCTCGGGGCACCCTAACCTAGCTGAAACAACAACAGAAAAAAAAACCCATCCGGATGGCGTTTGGCGTGTGTTGTCGGCTTGCATCCGATATCCTTTGGACACAAAGTCGACAGCATCCTGTGCGCTGCGTGCGTTTTGCTGAATTCGTGTACACAACAAGCACACGCACACATGCACGGGACGAACCCTGGTGGAACCCCTCCCTTGTTTTATCCCTTATTCCACATGGCCAGGACGCCGACGATATGAGGGGGAATTGTTAGAATACCAACCAACCAACTAAAAAAAAAAAAAGAACAGGATCCCGTGCTCTTTGAGTACACGCACACACGCACACGCAATTGGTTGCTGGTCTGGTTGTAATGGTCGCGTCGGCTTTGTATTCACCCCTCGCCTTCTAGGACTACAACGCATTAACATGTACACGCGTTCGGCGGGGAAGGACTTTTTACACCCAAAAAAAGGGAGCTTTCCTAGCCATCAGGACGCAACTCCCGTTGATGGGAAGTGTTCGCCGATTTCCGTTTGGTGGAAAAGCGATTAACTGTACCGCGTCTGGAGCATCCACCTGGTTCGCGGAACCGACGAACACATACACTACAATTAGCATTTCTTCCAGAATTCGCCCAAAACATGATCGACTGGCGCAGCAGCAACGCCGATTTTCCAAACTTTCCAGTTATGTCCGGTCTGTGTGTGTGTGTGTGTATGTGCGAGTGTGCGTTCGCTCGAACGCTAATGTCTATTTTTCCGGGGGTTTTCTTTACCGCACACTGCTCCGACGCATCCGCGGCGGGTAGTAGGAGTCTTAGTTTCGCTCTTTTTTGTTGTTGCTGTTCAACTTCCACTCGAGCAATGAGCCCACAGCAACCGGGCAATTATCGGCGAGCCATTATTATTGTTATTAGCGGTCGGGGGTGTTTGTAGCAGAGCAGGCGCGCCTGGCATAATGGTGCATTACCTGGATGTTGCTTCTCACCTTAATTCCTTGCTGTGGTGCTGCTCCTGTGTGATGGCGAGAGCTGAATCTGGCTGACTCCTCGTTAAAGGTGAAGGCAATTTTCCTCGCTTTCCCTCCGGCGTGACCTCCTCCAGCGGCAACACGTGGAAGAAACACTTCCTTCTATCGCTGTGCTACTCTAGCGCGCAAACAAGATTACCGGCCGGGGATCGATCGCGGGAGATGATCGCCAGATGTGCTCAGCTGCTGCTGCTGCTGCTGCTATCTTCCAACACAACCAACACTTTTTTTTTATTTGAAGCACACACTCACACGGCACAAACACGCAGCGCACTCTGATTTGCTTTTGGTTCACTTTCGGGGTTTCCTTTTTCCACACTGCGCGCGTGGAAAACTTCGTCCACTGTGAACAACGACCGACGACGAAGTTTAGCACCACTGGGCACCACAAACACTCACGCAGCACAGCCTGCTTGTATCTGCACAAAACGGATTTGGTTGCTAGCTGCAAAAAATTTCGTTACAAAACGGGGGACGTTAGCGTGTGTGAGGAATTTTCAGAACGGAGGACTTTTGATATCGCAAGCGTACACAAAGCGCCTAAAAGAATCGAACGTCTATCGCGCGGAACAATGGGTGTACACCAACGGAAATCGACTGGTAGTTCTAATGATTGAGATGCACAAAACAAATTGCAAGAAGTTAACCAGAAATCGCTGATTGCGTTCCGATGCCGTTAGCTTTCTCGGATTGCAGGCCACACGGGTTTTACGATACTCGGCTAGCGGGGTGCCCCGTTAATTCTACCGGCCGTTGTGTTGCAATCAAAGGCGCAATAGAGTGCGTTTCGCGTAAAATTTTACCCTATCTCGCAACGCTTTCCCCTCGGGGTGTGTTTAAATCAACGATCGCACAATCGTAGTCAGTGATAAAAAATCGCCGCGCCAAACACGTTCGAACTTGTTGCACGTGTGTACGGCTGGTGTACGGGCAGAAAAAAAAGTTGTTTGGTAGCGATGATCAACTTTCGTAGGAAAGTCCTCCAGAAATCTCAGCAAACTGGCTAGACATACAACAGATTTGCTAACGCACCGTCGTTCTTTTGAATAAAAGAGGGAAGCGAAAACACAAATCCGACAGAAACTTTCACACCCCGCGCGGACGAAGAAAAAACTATGTTTACCGATGAAAATTCAAATTCGATACAGAAACAGCAGCTGTCAAATCGTCCAGTCATTTAACGGTCTGCCCAGCCTCCACAGTTGCGAAGAGAGGATCAACCGTTTATCGGTTCGTTCGGGCCGCTCTCTTTCTGCATCTCGCTCGCACGATTCGAGCCGTCTATTTCGCCCAGCGGCCGTTTGTATGAAGCTCGAATTTCTTGCATCTCGCTTCCTCAAAAACCCTCGCTCATTCGGGCAGTTTCGGCCTTACTACGGGCGATTTGTGACGTTTTGCTGGCCAAAATTAATTCCCATGGTGCCGCGCCAGTCGTTTTCGCTCAGTGGCACCATCTGTGATTCATAATCGGCTCAAATATCTTGCAGTGCCATCTATGAGCGAATAGCTCAATGACTAATGAAGTGCAATTTTTATGAACGTTTCTAAAAATTGCATATTATTATTATATTTTATATTTTATTACAATTATAACAACAATAAAATTATTTTTATTTGTATTATCCATATAATTTATTGCTATATTATAAATTGAGCAAGACAAACTTATTTCCAGCATTACCTGAACAGAAACCAACCAAATTAGAAACTTTTTTACTATCTCTATTATTTCTTTGGCTATCAACTCAGAAACTGCCACAGGTCGCATCACACGTGTACCTTTATTGTGATGTATTTTGACGCACATCCGACAAAAATAACGCATAATTAAACATTTCCCATGATTCTCTGCCCCCATCCCCCCTTAACGATTACACTATCGCGGCTCGTTACCGTTGGTACCTTTCGGGATGTGATTTCATTTCTTATCATCCATCCAGCTACCGCAAGACAGAACACATTGGCGCGGTGCGCGCATCCGTGTTCGAAATCGTTTTACATTTTCGTGAACGATTCGCGTGGTACGCGATAAGATGCGCTAGACACACGACTACTTCATACCGGAGGGTGGTCGGAAGAGGGGGAGGGGGGTGTGTGTGATACGTTTTGACGGATTAATTTAAAGCACCCAAAGAGAGTGATATTCGTAAGCACCTAACGACTAGAGCTTCTTTAATAGCGCCTTCGCTTCCCGCTGTGCTAGCCGGTCGTCCGCGGTACTAAAACAAAAAATAAACCAAAAACAAATTACACAAAACATCACACCTACACCAACCACGTGGCCTACCGTGGGGCTTGTTGGTTCGCGGCCAGCTCCAGAAACGGTCGTGCCTTCCTCGGTTCCTTCAGTGCAATGTACGTTTCGCCCAGCATCAGATGGTTGAGAGGGAAAAAGTTCGGTTCCACCTGCTCCGCCCGCTCGAAGTATCCCAGCGCATCGTCGAATGTCGCCTCCGGTATGTCGGTCGTGAATGTGTGGATCATCTTCTTCTGGAACCAGGCCAACCCGGCCAGCTTGTGGTAGAAGCGACCCAGCACGAACCAAGCGAACGGATCGCGATCGTTCAGTTCCGTGGCACGCCGCAGGTGCCGTAGAATGTTGCTCAGCTGCATGACGCGCTCCCTCAGCCCCTCGATGCCGGACTTCTCCGCCAGAAATATTGCGTAGTACTTGTGGGCCGCGGATGCGTCCGGTTCCAGTTCCAGGGCCCGTTTGCCATACTCGTAGCCTTCATAGATTAGTGCGGTGAGCTCTTTCGATTGACTTGGTTCCACTTCAAACTCCCGCGTCAACGAGTAGATCACACGACACAGTCTCCAGAGCGTTTCGTATCCACCGGCGTCCTTGGGTCAAGAAGATCAAGTTTGCTATTAGTGCGACCCCAGCCTAACGGTTGCCTAATTCTTACCGTCTGCTTCCTGCTCAGCAGCTCGTACGCCTCGCGGAACTTGCACTCGTCAAACAGCTGATCGGCTTCCTTGAGCAGGGTGGTAACGTCCGCCATCGCCATACTGAAACGAACAGAACGGTGGTCGTGTTGGAACTGGTGGTGGCAACGACAGTGTGCACACCATTCGACCCCAGAAGTAATAACTGCAGAACCAGTTTCACCTCCACCCGCCGGTCCGCTCGGTCGTGTTTGCGTGCAGTGCTGATGATTCCGTTTCTACCGAACGTTCGAACTGGGAGATGATCTTATATTCTTTCTCTGAACAGTACGGTGCCTTACTCGATCGACACGCTCACCACCACTTTGTTGTGTTATAGATTCTCCTCTTCTCCCTAGGTCAACTCTTATCAGACGCGAGTTTTGGCGAACCATTCACAACCTCACCATCTGTCCCACTTGCACCATTCGGCTACCCCTCAGGCGCGGTTTCCACATTGTCATTAAGTGAGTAAGCGATTTCGGG
>JXWZ01006579.1:0-25347 GCA_000956215.1 Anopheles farauti No. 4 | reverse complement strand
AGAGAGAGCGTATCTTTTCACACGCTTGAAACTTATTATTAATTAAAAAACGAAAAGAGCCTTCATCCGTCCGAAAGCGTAAACATGTTTTTTATGCTTTTCCTGCGCTTGTGTGAGGGATGATGATAGGATCGGATATTGGATGGGACATAATGATGAGTGTATCATTCTATTGGCTGACATTGAAGCCGGGATGGGAACGGGTCGAGATAAACATAAGCGGCTGGGTGGTCGCTGTGGAAACGAACATGTTTTCATGTTTCCACCAATCGTCATGGTTCTATTTTTATCTACACCACTACTACTGTGGCGCGGGGCCTTGTGTTTAGAGCACCGACTGTTTAGCGCAAAGCAAGAGGGACAACAACAACAAAAATGCGGTCAAAAATCATTAAGTACGGTATTAACACTTCATTTGTACGTCGGAGCAAATCGCGTGCTAGCAGTGCTACAGTAGTAGCCGTGTAAAATAAAGGTCACGCCACGCTCCTTCACATGCACCGATGCGACCGGTCAACAGGTGATCGCGATATTAATGGGGCCGACCATACACCACCACACCATGCGATGGTGTCGCTTCCTTAATCCATCGGGATCTTCTCATTCCCGTACGTATAGGTGTGCGTGGTTTGTGTTACACGCTCAGTCACACAAACGACAAACAAACCATCACCGAAAATTGCAATCGCCTTAATGCACCTGCAACGAGAATGTAAACACCGATCGGGCGTTATACGATCGCATAATGCAAAAAAAAATGTTCAAATTACAACGATCCGTGGAAAGTGTGAAAATAAAAGAGCATCACGACGAGCAAACCGCCCTCAGGGGTGAGAAAATTCAAACCAATTTGCAGCGCCCACGCGAAAGTGGCCACCGTTTTTTTTTGTGGCGATGGTGAGCGCGTGACGGTGCTTTAAATATAAGCTATACCATTTTGACCGTTTTGTTTGCAGTAAACGATCCATTTCATTCTTTCGACCCCGGCATAGAAGACACTGTGTCCAATCTGTTTTTTCTACTTCTCCAAAGAGACGAACAAAATAGTATTATTAGTGTGTTGTGGGGATCCTTTGGCCTTTCGCGATTCGAATCGTTGTTCCCAATTTGTTTGCCCAGATCGCCCACAACGGGTCGGTATCGTCATCGCCATTTGGTCTCGGAAGCGAAAAAACCACCAACCGGTCGTCCGTCCGAGTGGCCAAACAATCGAGATTGATCACGGAACAGAACCGCGTAGGACGGAACAGAAGAGCGGCTGCGGTATAGAAACGATCCCACGACAAAGTAGGAAGTTCTATTAATAAATATTTTGGAAAGCGGGCGTAGAGACATGGTTTCACGATTTCCGAGCGGGAGGGACTGCTACACAACTCTCACTGAATTTCCACGCAAACCGATGTTTGCACCGCATAGAACCGAACCGTACACACTCTCTCTCCGGATGGAATGTGGTAATAAAAATTCGGTTCCATCGTCCTGGGATGTGCTGAGGTCGATTTAAATGCTAGCTCTAATCCTCCCCAGGTGATCGACGCATACATTGATGGGACATCAAACTTATCCCGAATGAACTAAACGACAAATGATATGATTCAATTAGTAGGGAGTCGCGTACTGGGTGGGGATGGGGCATGAAAACATAAACAATAGACTTTTGCTGATAACACATACAGAGAGCAAGTGAAAATCACGTAAAAAGATAGGCAGTTTGGGAAGCATGGATTAGAGGATCTATATATCGGGGAGAGGGTGGTGGTTGTTTTAAAGAGGATGCAACGCAACGAATTATTCACAAGAAAGAAGTAGAAATCTTGTCTTCTATATACCATCCACCGTCCTCATCCAGCTCATCATCAATCTTTTCAAACTCAACCAGAATACTATTATCATTGATGTCGCAGAATGGGTTTCCTTCGCTGCCACTACTACTGTGCTGTTCGTCAAACTGTTGCTGCTGGTACTGTTGCTGCTGCTGATCCGCCAGCTGTTGTAGTTTGAACTGAGTGTCCTCCTTCCCGGAGGCAGGCTCATCAGTGCCCGGACCGACCACCATCGCACCCATCACGTCCAGCGGGACGAGATCGAACGGATTGAGCTGGTTTTCTTCCGCGAGCGTTTGAAAGTGCTGCGGCACCTGCTCCTGTATCGCACGTTCCAGTGCTTCGATATAGAATTGGCTGCTTAGGGCGAAACTCATCATGACCGCAAAACAAAAAAAAATAAACCGGACCGGAACCGGACACACTGCTCGTACCACACACCGCACGGGAAAAAATCGACACCAACACCGTTTTTTCGCACAAATCCTTCACGTACGTTGTTATTTTCCGTCGTCTTTCTTTTGGTGTGATGATTTTTTTTTATTTTTATTTCAACCCTTTTGACATTCGTTTGACATTTGCAAATGAAAACGGAAATGTTGTTATGCTTCGCGGTGAGACTATTGTACGGTTCTGCCGGTGTCAAGTCCTGTTTGTTATGATTTTGTGCGGTGCAAAAAAACGTAAACAGTGATGGTATTTTAATAGTTTTGCATTCAAAAACGTGTGCTGTGTAGTTCAAAATTGTTTGCAATTAGTTTCCGGAGTGAGTAGAGAATGTTTTATTGCGTAATTTTTTTTCAATTATTACCACTGTTCCACATGGTAAAAAATGCATGCTTGCTTGCGAAAATAAAAACAAACACAATTCCAATGTATGCTAAAGAGATCAGAACCATTAATTTGTCAATATTTACGATCTTCATTTCGCCACGGAAATACTTTACGATCTCTCACATTTCCTTAACCTTCGTAGGAAATGTCTTTTTCCCAGCGATGATTAATGCCTATCAGTTAAACTCGTCACGCCCAATCCTGATCGGTCAGCATCCGTCCTGACTCAAACGCAGTTGGATGTCGTTATCTTTTTAAAGCATTGGGTGTCAGCATAATTCAATTAGAATGTGAACTGGACGCCTAATCATTATCACTACTTCCTGCTTCTTAAGCAGTGGTGCATTAAATTATGTCTGCCCAAATATGGGGTTAATTGGTTCGCTTTGAACCCGTCCACCTCCAGTGTGTGACAAAATGACGACTATGATAACCTATGTGTGGTCTTTCATCCGTGCTTGCGTTGTCTTATCGCATGATTTGGTCCAAGCCGGGGTACGACCACGCGACATCGTGCGACTACGGGAAGAAACCTGTCTGTCTTAACCGGCATCTTTATATCCACTATGAGCCCGTCCATGTGTTTGTCGTGTCGCTGCTGGTAAAGAAGCTCAAACCCTACTATCAGCTCTCATAAATTTATCAGCTCTTATCGGACTCCGACTGTCCCCGTTTGGTTGCACTACTTATCCACAATCAAACGCTCCACACCAACCAACAACCGATAGGAAGGCTATTTTAGATCATGCACTTTGGGAAGCGGTGTGTAAACATTCACTTACACGTACTGCTATTAGCACTCAACGCTCGAAATGGGAGTTTTCATTGGCAGTAGTCAATGCAAGGGACGTGTTTTTATGCACCTTGCGTTTACAGATGGTTACCCAAAATGCCAAAACAATCCCGTCCCGCCTTCTGTCACCAAATCGTGCGCTCGTTCCGTGCGTACGCAGATTCCGCACTGATTACAACCTCAAACATGCTACAATGCTTACAAAAACAAACATAAGGCGTATCTGAACGCTTTGTACTGTGGTGTATGTGTGTCGCTCGCGCTAGCACCCGCGGAAATGCTCGCGGACTCGTCCATCCCACCACCATCCCATTGCCATCCCGGTGTTATCTACGTGCGGAGCAAAACTAGCCCGAGTTCGATCAGTCGCTACCACTCGTCCGGCTCGATAGGACACCCTTTCCAAGCTGCTGCGCCTGATTCCGATTCCGAGATCCCTCTTTTGCCATTCCCCGATCAGGCCCGTCGTCACCGAAGCTATAGGCACCCGAATCATTCCGGTTCGTTACGATTGCAACCCGGCTTGTGGGCGTGCTGTTCCCGTGTGCTTTTTGCTCCTTCTTCCTGCCGCTAACGTAGTGAAAGTATTTTCCTATTGTGTGTTTTTGAGTGGTGAGTGGTTTGAACCAGCGTATTCAGTGTCGGACTGATCACGGTGATCATATAATATATCACAATCTATTTTCCTCCTCCCCTTGCGCGACGGGCTTGTAACGGGCAGATCAAGGCGAATATGGCAGGCACAATGAAGAAAGAGAAAGTTGCCATCATTGGAAGGTAAGTACAGAAGTTAGCTAATAATACGATTTAGTTTTGCCTACGAACGGTTCTAGCAAACTTTGGGTTACCATAGCAACATTTGTTTCCCTTCGTGTCTGTTGAACAGAGCAGATAAAACAGCTTCCACGGGCAGTAGTTAGGAAACATAATTGTTGAAAAAGGATAAATTTTAGGTCTAATTTAGTTATATTATATTTTTAAGTTTAATTTTATTATTAGTTTTAATTTACCAGGAAAACTGAAATAATGCTATTCCACAAATAACAGAATAATTCACACGAATGTAACCAACCGTGTATCATTGGAACCGGTTTAAAAAATCCCTCAAAATTTCTCCCACGTAGCACGAACGTTTTCTTCCGGAAAGTTTTAGAAAAAATACCTCAATTACAAATACGCTTGGTAGTAAATAGGTTAGCGTGTAAAAACACCCTCGAAGATCCACAAACCACAAGGTTACAGAGGCACGCACCGGTTTTGTAGTGTTAGTTCGTATGCACTTCCTATCTCACTTCCAATATTTGCCCTTAACTTGAGTTTCTGTTCCGATCACCTCTATCGCGCGAACCCGTACATAACTCCATAAAAAAGACTGATTACATTGACAATCGGCGAATCGATTGCAATTGGCATTCTTCTTTTCTCTCTTCCTCTCTCTCTCTCTCTCTGCTGTAGTCCTCTGCATAATCACTTTTTTCCCTGATTGTAATGGATGTGCAAAAGCACAATTAAACTCATACAAACCGGTGCATTCCCAACGGGTGCGATCACCAAGCGTTGTAGGGCAGAGCGATAGGGCAAAGTCATCGCAAACACAAACAAGCCGCACTGACCTAGTACTGACATTGACGAGCCTGTTTACTTCCGTCCCCTTCCACTAGCGGTCTGATTGGACGCTCCTGGGCGATGCTGTTTGCCGGCGTTGGCTATCAGGTGACGATCTACGATATCATCCCGGACATCGTCGAGAAGGCGCTGAAGGAAACGAAGCAGGAGCTGGACAACCTCGAGAAGCAGGGCCTACTGCGTGGCAATCGGACCGCGGCCGAACAGTTCGCTTGCATTAGCGGTACGGACAAACTGAAGGATGCCATCGCCGGGGCGATCTACGTGCAGGAGTGCGTCCCCGAACGGTTGGACATTAAGAAAAAGTTGTACACCGAGGTGGACACACTGGTCGGGCCGAACACGATCCTGGCTAGCTCGACCAGTACGTTTATGCCGTCGCTGTTCAGCGAGGACATGAAGCATCGGGCTCAGGTGAGATGGGACTACTTTTTTTAAATTTTAACCTCTTAAGAGCTTGACCGTAACGTAGTGATCGATTGTTTGCTTTGTTTCCAACGTGCCAGGTGCTCGTAGCGCACCCGGTAAATCCACCGTACTACGTGCCGCTGGTCGAGATCGTTCCGGCACCGTGGACGAAGCCGGAGTACACGGCGAAGGCGCGTGAACTTATGACCGAGATCGGCCAGAAACCGGTCACCCTGTCGCGGCAGATCGAAGGTTTCGCCCTGAACCGCATCCAGTACGCGATCCTGAACGAAACGTGGCGCCTGGTCGCGGACGGTATCCTGAGCGTGAAGGACATCGATGTCGTCATGTCGGAGGGTTTGGGTATGCGGTACGCATTCCTCGGCCCACTCGAAACGGCACACCTGAACGCGGAAGGCATGCTGAACTACTGCGATCGGTACTGCAACACGATCTACGCGGTTAGCCAAACGATGGGACCGACGCCGCGGATGGAGGGCAAGGTGGCGGAACAGGTGGCCAAGGAGCTGGAGGAGATGGTACCGATCGACAAGCTGCCCGAGCGGCGCGCATGGCGTGACGCCTGCCTGACGAAGCTGGCCCAGCTGAAGAAGAATATTTAACTTCCTTCTGAAGGGGAATTTTTGCCGGATTTTTTTTAATAAATAAGACCACCCATTGCATAGGAAGTATGCAACTAATAAAGCTCACTCTTGTTTTACTTACACAGGAAAGAAACGTTTGTTGCCTTGGCTAAGCAATGAATATCAATTTCTGCACGAACGTTCAATGTAATCCAAGATTTTTCACGCTTTTATAGCACTTACGAAGCAAATTAAACGAATATTTTATTATCATCAATAATTTATTATATTGATTAACATCTTCATCGTTTTTTTTTCAGCACGGATCCAGCGTGAACACACGATGCGGCTCAATGAACATCTGCAAATCAATGGAAACCACGTGATATTGGTACCGTATGAGAAGAAGCATGTTGAAAAGTATGTCCCCGTAAGCTTCGGATTTGAAATTACATTATCTAAATCGAGCCGCCATTTTGCAGATACCACCAGTGGATGCAAAGCGAAGAGCTGCAGGAACTCACCGCCTCCGAACCGCTGTCGCTCGAGGAGGAATATCGTATGCAGAGCAGCTGGCGAGAAGATAACGATAGTAAGTGTGGAAGTGGCTGAATGCATTTGAATCACTAAAAAAAATAACTTCCGTCTCTTCCATCCTCCCTCCAGAGTGTACCTTCCTTATCCTCGACGCAGACCGGTACGCTGAAACGAACGATGAAATCGGCGCCCTAGTGGGAGACACGAACATTTTCCTAAAAAGCACCCCAGAGGATGAGGATCGCACCGATCCGAGCGCTGAATGCCGCACCGTAGTAGGTGAAATTGAGATAATGATCGCTGAACCGTCGGCCCGGCAGCGGCGGCTCGGCTGGGAGGCCACCATCCTGATGCTGCTGTTCGGTGCGCAACACCTGCGCATAGCACGGTACGTGGCCATCACGAAGGAC
Source organism: Anopheles farauti No. 4 (assembly GCA_000956215.1). Taxonomy (NCBI): domain Eukaryota; kingdom Metazoa; phylum Arthropoda; class Insecta; order Diptera; family Culicidae; genus Anopheles; species Anopheles farauti No. 4. Next base: position 18,332 of record JXWZ01006579.1, on the reverse strand, counting down.
ACGAACGAGAAGGCGATGCGTATGTTCGGCCGACTGCAGTTTCACGAAACGAAGCGGACGCCCGTATTTCGCGAGGTAACGTTCGAGCGGGCCGTGGATGAGGCGTGGATTGCGTGGCTGAAGGCTGCAACGGGCACGTATGACGTCGTACCGTATGCGAGTGTGTAATGAATGGATGGTTTGAGGGTTGTTTTAATCTGAATTTTATACGTTTATTGCGTGAAGGAGTTGGGGGGGGGGGGGTTGGAGCTACAATGTCTCCCAAACCGTTTGGGCCGTCCGTTACGATCCGCGTCCTAATTTAGCTATTTTTGGCAGATTCTATCGTAGGTCCTTTTCTGCTTGTTTTCATGCGGTTTTTGTTTTTGCGGAAGGAACCTTTTTCACCCGGCATAGGCAACTTATCATTTCCCTTTCTCACGGCTGGTGTGGATGTGTTTTTGTGGCTGTTAAAGAGTGGCAGTTATCATTTCATTGTTGCATTTCAATTCTTTTCGATGCATCGAGCACATTTTGGTTCGCGGACCTTCGTCCGTTTTTCTCCCTATTTCTTACGTTTGGTTTTACATCTCTCTCTGTGTGTGTTTGTGTGCTTTCTTCGTCAATAAAACAAAGAATTTGAGCAGAGGGTGTAGATTTTGTGTTGCTTGTTTTGTTTTTTTGTTTTTTTTTTTGCACGTATTAAACACATCGCATTTATAAAGGAAGAAAAAAACGTTATAAAACCTGAACACTGAAACACTGTGAAATACGATTTCGGCAGTTTGTTTTTCCCCCGCCCCGTTTCGGCTGCCCTGAGAGCGGATGCGCCAGCACCGGTTAGGAACTACACGGTGCAGGTATAGTCTAGTGTGTCAGCGGTATCGCTCCTTTTTCCTCCGTGTCTCCTTTCATTTGGATTTTACCTGCGGTTCGCTTCGGTTCTTCCCCGCGTACCAACCCACGTAAAATTAGACCGATTTTAATTTCGCCTATCTAATTGTGCGCTTACGAAGCGTGTAAGCGTCTCTATCGCTATACAAATAAATTTATTTTACTTCCCGCTCTGCGCCCTGCAGACAGTAGAAATTTATGTTAGTTAGCTTTTCTTCTCGTCAGTTTGCCATTTCTTTCCTACCGAACTCAACCCCCAACGAGCCCTCGGCTCTAGGTGGCGAGCGGTGGAATATCTTTCACTGCTAGATCGTCTTCCTTTTTGCGGAAAAAAACGGCTGTGCTATCCACAGCAGGTGCATTTTGTTCTATTTGTTCCACTTTCCCCTCGGTGGTTGCGTGCAAATGCGTGCATGTTGCGTCTATTTTGTGCATTTTATGATTTGCTACCGGTTCGGCTGTGAGTACGAAAAGAGCGAAAGGAAGAAACAGTGCAGGCGTGCACACAATATAAAAAAGAACGCGTTCGCCAGCGTCTGCCGGCTGGTTGAACCAGCGTGGGGAAGCAAAAAATGCTAAACCGTAATTAAAACTAACTTTCTTTTGTTTTACTATGTCCTAAACAAAACATACCAATACATCCTAGATGATTCAATTGGCTGAGTATTTCCCAGCGGGTCAGTTTTTATCTGCTTGTTGCGCTTAGTTGCGTTAGGGGTGAGGGAGGAAGGCATTGCTTATGCGTTAGCTAGCCTCCTCCGTACGCTCCTATGCATGAGTGTGTCTGTGTCTGTGAGAGAGTGGGGAGTAAATAAATAAACCTTCTTGGACCACCCGCATCCCCACACGCGTGTGTGCTAAACATTGCATCCTTACAGTTAAGCTTCTTGTTGTTTGCTGATCTTTTAAACCTATTCAAGCGCAACTACCCGCCAGTGGACAGACGCAAGACGCAAGAAAATGAAACAGTTACGAGCGTGAATAAATAATCAACGTGTGTGTGTTTTTTTAGTAATGACGCAGCAGAACACGGTTAGAAAAGCTGCATCAAAGAATCGTCCGCGAGGCGTGTTTGTTACACGCTGTAATAAAGCGCAATGTGGTGCGGCGAATACGCTGTATCCGCTGCAATTCGCAAAGTTATGAATTTTAGTTTTTCACCATAGTCAAGCTTGCCCAAAGGGGGGAACTTCCTATCAAGTGAACCAGCTTGTATTCACCCAAAATATACGACGGTTGCAAACTGTCATATTGCCATCAAAGTAGGCCGGATTTCATCCGTTTCAAATAGAACGAGAAAAAAAACGCTGATCAACTCGCCAACGAATTTAAACACCTGCCAGCATCCCAGGCCCTGTTCAGTCCTTTCTACGCTTAGGCGTTTCCTGTCGGTGTTCCTAAGATTTAAACCGAAAATTTGTAGTGATCAACCACTAATGGTTACAAAAAAAAAAGAACCAGAACCATATACCAGACACATTTCGAGGACGATTCAACACATTTCCACTACAAAAAAAAAGATAAAAAATAAAACCCGCAAACTATTCATTCGCGCATTCGACAATTAAAATAAATATCAACCGCAAACATTCGCTTTTGCCTGCTAAAACGCTTGAGTCCTTGTGAAGAGAGGCACGTAAAAATTGTTCGGGTAGTTCGGGCTGTAGCTATTGTTTTACGATCCATTTTGCTGTCTCGTGGTGCGTCTTACCTCCTACTTCGCTTTTGTTTACATCTTCGGGGTGTGGGGTGGGTTTGGGCCCCTATCCCCACAGTACTCCGCAGCACAACATGAAGACGCGGACTATGTTACAATGTACCATAATAATGATGATGATGATGATTCTGTTGCTGTTGCTCCCATCGGCTCCAATGTCCGCGACGGAATCACACACTGGACGAGGGGGTTACGTGTACGCTGTATTACCTACCCGTAAAGATACTCTTTGGGTTGGTTCCGCCTCGCTTCCGAATTAGTCGTGCCGATACTGCAGGGTAAAGGTAGAGGGACGTTTCAGTTAGCGTGCGTTTCGCATGCATTTTTTTTCGGGCGCCCGAACTTACTCGAATTATCCTGGGGGCTGAGCGGTCGCTCCAGTACGCTCTGTATCGAGGCAATCCACTCGTCCCGATCCTGCTCGCTGTGCGACGACATATTGTACACCCGTTCCGGTGTAAAGAGCGTGAAGCTGAAACCTTGATCTTTGGCACCGGGTGGCGCACCTATCCGAACGCTGTACCCGTCGAGCTGATTGCCGAGAAAGATCTCACCCTTCGGATGCGCATCGAGCTGATCGTCGTGGTACATGAGCTTCCGGTCGTCGAGCGTAAACCAGCGCCGTTTGTAGCTGTCCGTCGCCCGCGGGCCCGTCTTCAGCAGCCAACCCTCGCGGGTGAAATCGTGCGTGAGCCCATCGACCAGGTCGCTCTCGGATGCGCTCGGGAACGCGATCTGCAGACGGTGCAGCTTCGCGCACCGTATCGCCATGTACCAATTGTTGATCACTTCCGGGTCGTCGTGGTAGACATATATGTGGCGCGTCGTACCGTCCTTCATGAACGTAAGCTGCAGGGAGTTGGGATTGCCAATCTTCGACGGTGCGTACACGACGTTCAGCTCCGATATTCGCAGGATGGCCTTTGGTTCGCGTTTTTCCTTCACGTAGTAGCGGAGTGTGTCATGCAGCCCGGACAGTACGAATTTGCGCGGTTGATAGCGGCTGTCTTCCTTGCCGCGCTTCATGAGGAATCCTTCCATGCGGCCGGATGTGTAGCTCGGACGTTCGATCATGCAGAACTCTAGCCGCTCGTACTTTGCTCGAATCCATTGCTCGATCAGTATTCTGCAGCGAGTCGGACGGGCGGAAAAAATAAAAAATAAAATAAAAAAAAGGTAAGTATGATGCTATCACCCTCCCCTCCCTCAACTCCTACTCACTGTGGATCGTTTTCCTTTGGTCTCCGATAGCACGCCGGGACACGAGCCTCGTACTTCAGTCTCGCCGCCTTATTGCCGACCTCAATCATCCGCTCGATCTGGCTGTCCTCCCACTTATCCAGCTTCAGATGCTTCACCTTCGATATATGCGCCCCCATACTGCGATGTACGGCGCAGCAGCGTGTGCACAGGAAGATTCCGATGTTGTACGAGGCCCATTCTAGGTCTGTAAAAGCGGACGGGTGCGGGGGGTCCACCACCACAACAACGAGCGCAAGAAAAGAGGAAAAACACATTACTTTCCCGTGCAAAGGCGTGCGAAATTTGGGTCACACGTTTGAACACCCTTACTTTTTGCGTCACAATCCGCACAAATGCTGTTCCCGTCCTGTTGCAGCAGGCGGTGAAGAATTTTTTCGTTCTGATCAGCCATGGCTGGGGTGTTGCTGCTAGCGATGCTGCTGCTGCTGGTGGTGCTGGGTTGATGTTGTTGTCGTCGTGTTGCAGCTAAATTAAACACATTTGAAACAAAACCACCACCCACCGTAAATTAAACAACACCCGTGGAGCCCGTTTGCGTATGTATGTATGGTTGTTTGCGCTGTTTTGGTAGAGACTTTTCGTTTTTTCTTTAGCGTGCGCAATCAAAACACTTCTCACACACTTTGCACACACACCCCCCACTAGGAGATGGTTCTGACGACGTTAACAATAATACACAGTAGAGTGACGTCGAACCGTAGGTGCTGTTAAACGGTCCCATTCGTTATGGTCGAACACTCCAATACTGACTTATGAATGGCTATAAGTTGTATAAATGTTTGCCATTTCCGATTATCAGTTCAGAACAGCTGATTTAATAAACCCCTATAACATTTATTGCGTCCTGCTGATAATTTCTGATGGCCATTAACAAATCCACGGTTGAACAAACTTCGGATAAGGGACGCTTTACTGTATCGGTAGAATTCGGTTCTTCTCTTTCTCTTCCGCTGTCAAAGTTGTCACAAGAGAGAGAAAATACTTGACGAAAATGCCATGTTGCTTTCTCATCTCGCCGCATGTTTTATATCCTCCTCTCTATCCCACGAATTAAACGTCTTATATAGACCTAAACATATAGTAATTTAAAAAATTGTATCGTTTTTAGATCATTTATTTGTAAAGCACTTGACTCGATATTTGTCTTAGTTTTTCGTAAAATTTTATAAATGCTTGACATAGTCACCCTTGGAAATGTTAATATTTCTTCATGTCTGCATAATTGTCTCCGTTTTAGCTCTCTTTGGCCACTGACAGTTCTCTAAACGCAATCAAAACAAACAATGAACGAAAAATGAAAAATGCATAACACGACACACCGTTTTTGTACGATTTTTCCCTATTTATTCATTGTTTAGCTTCATCACGACTTCACAAAACGGTGCTACAATGTCCACCCGGCCCGTTCCGTCCGCTGGTGTTTACAAACGAGCCGAAACCCAACAATTTCCTGGATCCGCCTTTAGCAACGATGTGCGACAATTACATAATCCAGCTTATACACCGGTGGGATTTTAGATAACGATTTCGGTATTTCCCAGCTCCTCGTCCGACGGCAGCACAATCTGGGCGGGATCAACAAAGTTCTTACTGATCGGTTCCAATCCGGCCGCCTCCCGGCGTCGTAGTTCGAGGTATGCTTCACGCTGGGACCAGTCCTGCAGCTGCGGGTCTGGCACGTATGCCCAGTAGGCAGAGCCCAACACGAGGCACAGTGTGACGGTGAAGAAGAACGACGAGTTCAAGGCATTGCGATCGTTCGTTTCGTCTTTCCGGTCGAAGCCATAGCTAACCCAGTTCTTGCCGGTGGTGGCGGCGGTAGCCGCGCTGCTTGGGGCCGCTGCCTTCTTTGGGATTTCGATCGTGGCAGCATCGCGGTTCTTCTGCGAGGAGGAAATCAATCGGGCACTGCGAAGCGAATGATTAACCAGGCTGCGAACCAGCGTCTGGTTGGTCAGTCGCACTAGGCTAGACATTTCGGTTTGTTACGGTGGCCGGGAGATCCGGTGTAAATTTTTCCAGCACACCACCGCGCGAAAAATAACTCTTCCGTCTGGTTGGTAGAAAACAACGTTGGATAGAACGATTAGTTTTGTGTTTTTCTTTTCTTCGGCAGTGACAGCTTTGAAAGTGATCTAACATCGATCGGCAAGCTATCCCTTCGGTGTCCCACGTGCTTATGTTGTGGAAAAATTGTAATTTTAACAATTTTTTGCCAAATATATTTTTGAAACATTTTCTTTCAATATTATTTTTATCAACAATTTTTGTCTTTGGCTTTCGATAATGATAACGATACTTTATCCTTTCTGCAGTTTTCAATAGATTGACTAAACTTAAGTGTAACGTAAAGCACAAGATACGATAAAAATTATACTTCTTCGGCTTACATCCAAAGGGGAGGATTGAAGGAAATGCACCAAATAAAGGCTTTTAACCACGCTTCGCAGAAAACGAATTGCACATTAAACGTTCGCTCTATCTGCCATGCGACGTCCGGTTTCATTGCAGCGTTGGCATGGTCATAAGGGGTGGTTGCTGCTGCTGCTGTTGTTGATGCTGCTCCTGTTGTTGTGGCTGTGGTACGTAGGAAAACTGTAGGTTCCGTAACGCTTCCGGCTGAATCGTAGCACTAACCGTGATCGGTGGCATACCGGGCAGGGAGATAGGTGTCGTGACGGCGTTGCTTTGGGACATGGTCGATGCTGCTGCTGGTGTTGGTGATGATGATGATAATGATGCTGGTGCTGTTGCAACCGAACCACCGGAAGCGGCCAGTTGGTGTGCGGGGGATTGGGACGGGTCCGGAATAGGTTGTACCTGAGGGTACGTGGAGTACATCTGTATTGGTGGCTGTGACCAGGGCTGCTGCTGCTGTGATTGCTGGCTTTGCAGAAAGTCAATCGTAGCGGCGTAGTTGTTGCTGGCCACTGTTGGTGCCGGTGCCCACGTTTGATACGTCTGGGGCGGTATGGTGCTTGCCACGGAGTAGGGATTTGCTGATGTCGATACTGGAGGAAGGTAAGAAAAAGCTACATTCGGAAACTGCTGTTGAGGTGGTTGTGGTGCTGCATCAGTTGCAGAAGTGGTTGTCGAAACTAAAATAAAGACAACAATGTTTAGAACACACCCCCTTTCATCCGTCCCGATATGTACATACCTTGCTCTACAGCTGCTGGTTCCGTTACCAGCGGTGTATAAATGGCCGGACCGACGTGAATCGGCGGAGAAGCTACCTCCCCAACCTGTCCTGCATTGTTGTTGTAAGCCGGCGTCGTTTGCGTTTCCACATTGTTATTAACCTGATCCGGCCCGTGACCCGTCGTGGAAAGATTGGCAAACTGGTTGGCTAAATCGGCCGGTGTCGTCGTAGCGGTCGCTGTCACGCTATTGCTCGGTTGGGACACGGTTAGCAAATCATGCGCCGCATTGTTGACCTGTGGAGCGAACGTGTTCGCCAACGGTGGTACCATCGGGATGAAAGGTACGGAACGGTTAGCATTGGTTGCGTCCACCTGTGCTCCTAGTGCCGAAGAGGTCACCGTCGGTGCGGTGGATGTCGATGGAAACATGGCCGTCGCCGTCGGCATAACCGGAACAGATTGTGCTCCCGTATTTACCGCTGCTTTGCCATCGTTCGGAAGCACCCGGATAGGTATCCGGTGCAGATACCCGTACCCAATGCCACAACCGAGACTGCCTTCACCTCCCCATTTCGAGTTCGGCGTTATCGTTACCTCCCGGCACCGATCGAGATCCGTATTGTACACGTACATCTTAAGCGGACGGCCCTCGTGCGATTCAATCAACGTGAACAGATCCTCACTCTCATGCAGGATCGAATCGGCACCGATAATGTAGTCCGTAAACGGTATCAGCCCTGCCTCTTCCGCCGGGGACGATGGATGCACCTCCAGGATGTGCCACACGTTCTCGTTAGCGCCCTCGAACGAGCAGAACCGTATGCTCACACCGAGCAGACCCTGTCCGCCCCAGGTACTGCTCGGCGTAATGTCCACCAGGCGTATATTTTGCGTTTTGCTGCTGTACACGGTCATCTGGATCTCCGTGTCGATGTTTCCCTTCAGTAGCTCCTTCAGCGTATCGTTATCCTGGTCAAGCCGAGTGTTTCCGATCGCCAGAATGAAATCAAAAAACGCCTCAAGCCCCGCCCGTTTGCCCGGCGAGTTGTCCTGCACCTGCGGAGGAGATAATAAACAATTTAGCTCCATCGCCATCCAACCCACCGTTCCCATAGGGCCGACGAAAGTGAACACGTCATCTATCGTTTGTTGGTGGCTACTGTTGGAGAAAGACCGTAACTTACACGTAATACGTGGTAGCCTTCGGTTCCACCGCCCGGAACGGAAATGCTGTGCGAAAGGCCCATCTCGCTGCTGTGATCCGGATCCGGGAACAATTAAAATCAATTGCAGAGGGAGTTTTTCTTCACGGCAAAAACACTTTTCCGCTGCCGGACACGAAAGCACAGCGTATTAAAAAAGCTCTTCTGACACTTCTGACAGCACTTTTCCTGTGTTTTCAATTGCCCACACTGCGCAAGGTGTATAGCTATACACAATCTAGTATTCCAACAAAATGTCCAGGAATGTAGCATGTAGTGAATTCTAACGATTCGAAAAAAAAATAGCATCATGTTACATAGTACTAGCTCCGTAAAGTATCATACATAATAAAACACAATTAAATTCACAGAGCGCACCACACAATACAAACCTTGACAGAGTTTTGACAACTGACGACGAAATGAAAATAATAACAAAGTTATAAAAATAAACATTGGCTCGGCAAAGGGAGAAGGATCGCTCAGCGAAACTCGATCGACTCGCCTTACTTGTTTTCCGACCATCGTACAGGATTAAGACCGCAGAGGAAGCTCGAACGGGAAGCATTTTCTTTTGCGTATCATTTACGTGCGCGCGCGAGTGTATGTGCGTGTGTTCGTTGGCGGTGCGAAAGTGGAAAAGTGTTGTTCTCTTTTTCGGGGTTCTCCCAGCGGTTGAGCTAAAGGTGTACTTAAACACATTGTGTTTAAGATCTGATTCCGATCTGATTATACAATACCCATAATTTAATCCGTCGTGTGGTGAGGAGCGAGACACGTTCGGTTTTACTCCGTGTGCGAAGAAAAGCTACGAAAGTGTCGGCCCAAGGCGGTGCTAGTGCCGCGTGCCGTAAGCGGCGAACACGGTCCACGAACCGGGAAGGTACGGCCAAAATGACGAAGGAGTCGGAGGATCTCGAGCGGGAAAAGGAAACCCTCCGCGAGCGGGCCATGCTGCGCGTTTACTACGCCGCGAAGCAGGGTTTCTGCACGCAGCTGTTGGCGCTGTTGAGCGACATAAAGGATGAGGAGGATCGGCGCGCCTTAGTGAATCAGGTACGCACGGGTAACGCTTTGCACATTTCACAGGCGGATGAGATAAATGTCTCCCCAAAAATGGATACGAACGGCTATCGAACGCTTGCTTTTGAGGGAAAACTTCACGCTCCGTACGAATGTTGGCAAACGACCATACGAGCGAAAAACGTGCCGCACTGGTGCATCTTCAGCACCGCTATTCCACCCCGCAACCGAGTGCGCAACGTTAATGAACTATAAAATTTTTCGCCAACGGACACGGACCCACAAATACACAGTGACGCACCGTGTGCATGGTGTTGTGTGTTTTTGTGTGGTGGTTTCGAATCCTGGCGAGGGGTTGGATGCGCCCCACCCGAGCATCTCGTAATTTCTGTTTCTAATTTCGTCACACACAAAAACACACCGAGACATGAGCGAGAGATGAAAACCCAAGGAAGCGCTGGTTGTGGTGTGCGGTGCGTCAAACACGGGACCCGCTACGCATCGGAAAACCCAATCGGTTTGATGTAGAAATGGCATCAAACAATCCGACAACCCATCCTGCGCATTGCGTTCAGGTTTGTGTTTGCGGTTTGTTTCACCACAGCCACAGATTCACGGTCAAGGATGGGTTATAAGTTTACACGTTTTACCCGGTTGCGAAGAGCGGCAAATCAAACAATTCCGAATTACTCGGTGTCGCACGGGAGTAAACGATTGCCAAATGTAGTCATGAATCGATTTGGATGGAAGAACGCAACGGAAATCACATGTTTTTGCGCGACACCGTTCACACAAAGACGTAGAACGTTGAGCGGCGACACAAAGACGCAAATTGCGCGTCTGCTTTTAATTCCGATGCGTATCGTGTTTCGCGAAACACTATATACAAGCATTTTCATTTAGTTGAAAGCTTACAAACTTCGCCCGAAGCCAAGCCACTGTCTGTCGAAAAAGACATATTCACGTCACTTTGACTTCCGTATACATCGTGTGATCGTAAAAATGTGTGCTGTTTTCAAGAAACACCCCAGATTCTTGTTGCTTGTGGGGTGCCAGAGCGCCAGAGAGACGGGAACAACGGAACAAAGCATTTTTAAGTTATGTTTCCTTTTTGAGAATCCCAACAAAACATTTTGTTTCTCTAAACTGCTTTCCTAATAATCACATTGTTATCGTACCTTTTTTTACTAAAATTGACTGATTATCTCGTATTCAAAATGGGAACACCGCACGGTGATTAATTTCGCAATTACAACAGCAGTGGACGATGCACACAAAGAGATGGAGACGCCTGGTTTTTTGTACGACACAGAATACTTTTTGCGTTTTGCGTTCGAAAATGGGAAATTAATTTTAATAATGGGAACCCTCAGCAGTAACGATACCTCACTGCGAATGAATGAATGTGCCGCGAACATTACTTTTTCCGATCATTTTCTATTGAAAAGTTATTAAATCTCATTTATCAGCGCGGAATTGCAACAGTGGATGGATCATTTGCTTTTAATAGATTGTAAAGTGATAGAACGCGCTCGGTTTGCGCGGGGGGAAAATGTATACCTTATTCATGCCAGCCACGCTTGAGCGTGTATTTCACTACCTTTGCCTATTTTTCCGGATCGTATTCTAAAAATACCCGTCAAATGGCGATGAAGGGAGCGAACGCGTGTGTGAGTGGCGTTTTGTTTGGATTTTTTCTCCCGTTGTAGGGAAGCAAAAACCCGGCATAGTGTTGGTGGACGGTGTGCGGGTCGGGGGAAACGTCCTTCCATCCACTATAAAACGAATCGCAGACTGAGTCGGCATCAGGTCAATGACGTGTGGGGAAGCTGTTAGAACTCGTGTCTCATTGGAATGCAAGAAAAACAATAATTAACACGTTTTGCAGATATAATTAAGCGCTTGGATTTTTTTTTGATGAGCGTCTTTTTTCTTTGGAAGAGTTTATTACTCGTTTGATAGATTGATATCTTCACTTTTAAATCATGATTAATTCCTAACTGTTGAACTATGCCCGATCATCTTCGGCGTCATATAGTTTTGATCTGCAATTGAATCTTTCGAGCGGAAAAACCAGATGTTACTCACGATAAACGATGTTAAACATTGTAATGTACACTGTTAGAACAAAGAACGCTTTCCGTTATGTTTTCTTAATCTTTTTAATCCACACGCTGTACAGTTTTATTTTTTCAATAAGTCCTTTCCACATGTGGAGTAAAGAACTAACCATAGTAGACTATTATTTCTATTTTTCTCCTTTATAATTTACAATCATCGTATTATACTTTTTCAACGATGGTTTTTGCACTACATTTCTCTGCTCTTATTACCTTCACGTTTGTAAAATCCCCGTAAAAAACAAACGTTTGAAATTTGTGCCGCAATAATTAAAAACAATCGTGTGAATCAACATTATTCCAATGGCAACGCGCTTAAGCACGCCGTCATGGCTACGTGGATGTTGCAAAACCGCAAACCGTCCGACGACGCTTCCGCCGAAAGAAGAGCGATATTTTGATTACGATTCGAAAATGGTCTCGTAAATGAGTCAGACACTTGAAAGGGGGCGGAAGAAACTTCTCATCATCTTCATCGGAAGTGGGAGCCGGTTTGATTTTCTCTCACACCCTCATCGCTTTTTATAGCCCCCGGAGACACGATGCGTGTGAGTCAGGTGCGAAATTCGCCCATTTTTATCTCTTTTTTTTAATTCTACGTTTTGTTTTGTTTCGTGTAGGAATTCTATGAAGAAGATCATCAGATGTACACACCGCTGATCGTGGCGACGCTGAACGGCCATCAGGAGGTGGTACACATCCTGCTCCAGCTAGCCGAACCGGATCTCGAGAAGGAGGGCTGCGTGAAGGTGCACGGTGAGCTAACGGACGGTGCCACGGCCCTCTGGGTAGCGGCAAGCCTCGGTCGGTTAAACATCGTCAAGATGCTGCTCCAGCACGGTGCGCAGATCGATCGGTGCACGAAGAAGGGCTCGACCCCACTGCGGGCGGCATGCTACGAAGGACGGCTCGATGTGATCCAGTACCTGGTCGATCACGGTGCGGACGTGTGTACGGCAAACATGTACAACAACACCTGCGTCATGATCGCGGCGTACAAGAACTACACGGACGTGCTGCTGTACCTGCTGGCAAAGGGAGCGCACGTGAATGAGCAGGCACAGTGCGGAGCGTCCGCCCTCTACTATGCGGCCGAATGTGGTCACGTGGAGGTGTGCGAGATATTGCTCGATCATGGGGCGGTGCTGATGCGCAACACGTTCGGCCTTACGCCGGCACTGGCGGCGGCGGAACGAACGCGTGAGACGGTGGTGCAGCTGTTTCTGCAGCGGCCCGAACTGCTTACGAAAGAGGAGCGTATCGAGGTGATGGAGCTGCTGGGAGCCTCGTATGCGAACGATAAGGACAACTACAGCCTTGTAAAGGCTTTCCACTATCTGCTTTCGGCAATGGAGTTAAGGTTTGTGTCGAAGCTTCCGAAAACTCGAAGCCTGTAACTATAAACCAAAACATTACTTTCAAATTTCGAGTACTTTTTTTTTAGATTTATAAGCAGTTCAAGTTAGCTTATTTTAAAGTCATGTTAGGATTTCTAATCTTTGAAGATTTACTAATCTTGAACAAGACAAAAGAACATAGAATAGAGGAGTCGGATTCAAATTAAATTAATTATTTCTCCGAATTATGAATTTTACGGGACCTTTTCAAACAATTCTCAAGAATGAATTAATCGTTGACATAAGTTGAAAATTTTTAAATACTCAATAATCTCTTTAAATTTATCATTCAAATCGATTGTAGCAGTTTGATTTCAAGTCACTCTCTTGAATGAACTTAAACCAATAATTAGAATATATTAAAATTGATTCTTTCTCTCTCGCAGATACGAGGATCCGGAAAATATAATACGAAAACCACGCTTCGAACCCGTTCCCGCTTACGAGCACTGGGTTGAATGTCAAACGCTCCAGGACTTGCTCGCGATACGCTACAATCACAACTCGCTGCACATGGAATCACTCACCATCCGCGAACGCATTCTCGGCCACCAGTGCCCGGAGGTGGTGCACGCGATCGTGTTCCGCGGTGCAATCTGCGCCGACAACGGGCGCTTCGATCGGTGCGAAAGTCTCTGGCTGCATGCGCTCCGGTTGCGGCAGCAGAACGGTGTGGAGGTGCAGCGCGATCTGTTGCGCTTCGTGCAGCTCTTCTCGCAGGAGTTTTCGATAAATGTACCGATTCGGTTTGACAGTGTGCTGGCGGTGTTGGGCGCGTGTGTCGACGAACTGCGCTACAACCAACAGAAGATGGCCAACCCGGGCCCGAAGGATGATGTGGAAGCGATTGCGGACAGCTACGAGATGAACATCGTAACGGTGCTGTATCTGATCACGATCATCACGAAGTTGTTGCGCCGGGAGGAGGGATTCGCACGGACGGAGGAACAAATGCTGCAGGTGTACCAGATGGTGTACCAGCTGAACCTGATGATGGTGCGCCTGCGGGACGATCAAACGTTGCTGCATCTCGCGGTGAACGGCGTGACGCCGGTTGACGACTTCCACACGGACGATGTGTGCCGGTAGGGGTATGGCCACGCTCCCGAATGCAATCGTTTTACTAACCTATATTGTCTCGCACAGGTTTCCATGTGTTGAGACGGTGAAACTCCTACTAAAATGTGGCGCTCCAGTTGACGTTGTCGACAGTGATCGAAACACACCCCTTCACACGCTTACCTCAACAGTAAGTAGCGCACGCGAAATGGTTGGGTGCTAGCCAAATTGTTTTAACCCAAACTACCCTTCCTTAGCTGCAAACGGCCGTGGTACGTATGGCGGACAGTAATGTGAAAACGGTTGTGAAGGAAATCACGGAAATATTCATCGAAGCAGGCATCCACCTCGACGCGGTTAACGCCGACGGACTGAAGGCTTCACAAGTGTGTGTGCAGAGTGAGTACCGTCCATCGCACAATGTCGGCTCGTTTTGTTTAACTAAACCCATTGGAAACCCGTTTCAGGTTGCGTGGCGGCCTTCATCAAGAGCTACGAAACACGTGCCATCAATTTGCGTTGCCTGGCGGCACGAACGATCGCGCAGCATCGGATTCCTTACCGGAAGCTAATACCTCGCCAGCTGGAGGCGTTCGTACAACTACACTGTACGCCGAAGAGCTAGAGCGCAACAGTAGGTCTTTGGAAGAAGTGACCCAGAGAGCGGTGCAAACGCAACCGATATAATCAATCCAAGTAACCCAAAGATTTTTTTTTCTTTACTCTTCCGTCCCGTCCGAGCGAAACGCCCCGGTTGCGCTCGATTTGTATTCAAGCATTGCGTGGTTTAATAAAGCTAATGCAATAATGTTCGCTGTAAGAAGACTACGAGAAACGAATAAAGGCAGTGCGATGCGAAGGTGCTACAGTAAACTTGAAAGCTGTGAGTGTTATGTTATTTTTCAAGAATTTGTTTTGGTCTATTTGGTCTATCAAGCTGCTTCAAAAATAAGCCAAAACGATTACATCCGTTTCTTTTTATTATCCTCTAAGAATTGTGCGTGGTCCATGACATCGTCCTCTTCCGCCAGCTCCACAGCGCACTGCCGAGGGAACCAGCCCCGGACGCGTTTCGCGCTCATATCACTGCCCGGTTGCTGTAGCTTTTCACCAAACAACCAGTGTCTGTAGTAAAAAGTGTACATATTATCATATAAAATATATAGGAAATGGGAAAAATTTGTTCACATACTTTCTCCATCGTGTTACTCGGACTACATCCCCAACCAGAAGTTTAATGCGTGGTTCGTCGGTAAGTGGCGGAGAGAGACATACTTTAAATCCTTGTGAATACAAAGGAATCCAGCTTCCGGTGGCGTGACGCCGTATAACATACGATCGGGAGCGTGCTCGTTTTTCCTCTTTTTGTGCCAATTGTTCACGCTAAATAGAGTTCAATGATATTACCAAGCAAACTTTACGAGACATCCCAACCCTTCGACCACTTACGGTTAGTGTGTACTGATCACATCCTTCCAGCACGGCCCATTCTACTCCATTGCCGGCGGCGGTGCAGGACATGTTGAGTACCTGCCTCACGTTGGTCCACCTACCCAAGTCGTACGGGTATACGAATTTTTCCCCATTTCGTTCCTCCCGGAAGCGTGCCTTTTCGAGAATCCAATCCTCGATGGCGGTGCGGTTGTTCAGGATGGCTCGCATTTGGTACATAAATAGTATTCCCACCGTAATCACGACACCTATCGCCAGTCCAATATTGAACACACACAGCACCAGACTCCAGATAGTCAGCTGAACGTTCGCCTTCGAGTAATGGCCGTAGTAGATGTACCAATCACGGTACAGTCCACCGTATAGGGAAGCGGCCAGAATTATGGTCGCATGGAGACACCCCAATACGGCAAACCCTAAAAACGCCGTAAAATACCCGTGATTCGACCACCCGACGCAATTGTTAATCCACGGACAATGGTGATCCATCTTGATCACGCAGCGATTGCATTTGCGGCAATGGTGCGATCTCGGCGCCTTAAAGCCCTCGCAGACATTACAATACTGTAGGCACGACTCATTGGTCGTTTTTTTCGGTTTCCATTTAAGCGGCAGGAAACCCGGCCCCGTAGCCGATGCCAGTACGAAGTAAAACCCTGTACTCGCAGACAACGCCAAAAAGCAGGCCTGGTTGAGGAAGGCTGCAAATGAGCTGTGCGACGGCCACCACATGCCGTTCATGTAAACTGTCATGATGGTAATAGATTTGATGATTCCTGAAATGGGTTGGATAAGTAAACGGTATGATTACTCAGTTTATCTTTGCTTTATCAGTATGCTATCGATTGCACACAAGTCTGACCACTCGATAAAGGAATTAGATAGTCGCAACGTTTAGCGTACAGAACTGGCTCACCTATTGCAATTAGTGGTCCCCAGTGCAGAAACCGGAGAACCGTTCTTAACCAATTTGGAGACATGTTTTTTTTAAGTTAAAAATGACTGGCAAAAACTTTCTGCTTTGCCGCAGAAAATTTATGTTTTTTGTTCCACAATTTGTTTACAACAACACAATTCGTGCTGTCAAATGCTCCCACCGAGCCGACAGCCAGCACAGGCAGCAGACCGTCTCAATTTATCGTCAGAAAATGACACTTATCTGACGACGTCAGCGCCACCTACTGTGTGATAGTGAAAACGCATAGGCGGTTTTTAAATTCGGCGCAAAGGAAGCAAAAACGAAAAGAAATTATGATTTTTTTCACATAATAAGAGAAGGGAATTAGAAAAGCTTTGCAGCTTAAAATGAACACCTATCACAACATCATAACCCTATAATAATAAACATACGCATATCAGCATACTATATTTGTGATGAAGCAAAATGTGGATGAAAAAATTATGTTAGATCAACTAGTATCATTTGCGTCCCACTTAGCGCAAACAACACAACAAATAGGCGTTATGTTGTCAAAATTTAAATAAAACAAACCAATGCAAGTAATGTTTGTTGAAAGGTGTCAAATGTATGAAGTACTAGGCGCCTCCTTTAAAAATTGCTAGTACGAATATTTTTGTTATTTCCAGGACTAACAATTGGTCATAGTAAAGTAAAATAAAAACGTCAGTATTTGTTCATTTACTTGTACTAGTACAGCACATGATAAGGAATTGATATAAATAAGGAATTATTTGAAACTGCACAACATTAACAAATAAAATCTTTCGTATCATACAAACTGATGCATAATATATTTTAAAACTCATCAAAAGTTGTGCATCTACAACCTATTATTTTCTGGTCGAAAAAACATCGCCCAAAAACCAGCTTATGCCCTTTTGACTTCAGAGCTGTACACTCCAATATATTGCTAGCGCTCATTGCATTGTAAAAAAAACACACAGAAAAGGTCAGATGACTGCCGAAACCTTTCTACCAGACAATAGTGCGCCATTAAAAGCATGCAACGTTGACTGACCAGCGGCACACCTGCTGCTACTACGCCGGAACCTGCCCTAATGCTCCAAACATTCGGTACCACCGAAAAAAAATAGAGCCCTCCTAGGAGGGGCCCGCCTACTGGATTTGTTTTCGTCGTTGGCTGTTAGTGTGCTGCTCTTCCGTCCCGTCCTTACACCATCTGTGTTTTCCGATCAATCCGTTCGCGGGGTTCTTATGAATAATAAAACTGCTGAAAATGGAGCACTGAAAAAACGGAAAAAAATCATCCCACTCCCCGAACGCACCAAAAGCAGCTGTTTCCGCTGGTTGTGTTGAGGCCATGTGGGCGACAACTCTCTCTCGCGTCGCCGATGCCACCCAGTGCAGGAAAGGATGTATGTGCGGTTCTCCCCACACTCTCCGCTGCTCTCGCTTCCGAACGAACGAAGCTTTTGAAAACGCAAATGCCCCTTTTGCGTGCTACGTGGCTGCTTCCTGCTGGGGGGCAAACGAAAAAAAAAACAAACAAACACATGCACCCGTGTGGACAGGATATGCGTCCCACCCGCTCCCCCACCATGGCACATTAACGATTGCCACCGCCGTCAACGAATGCAAACCATCGGCGTCCAGCACGGGGAAACCAACGGGTCAATATAAGTAATCGTCGTCCGAGCGGAAAACTGCATTTTGCTCTATTAATTCCTGCGCTGAGTTCATTGCGACCACCTCCCTTTTCCGGGTGCAAATAAACGACTTCCCTGCGCTCGGTGGCAGATATTTTTGGATAGTAGCAGATCCGATGGGATCGGAATGGAACAGGACAGCAGTGGAAAAAGGAGGGACAAGTCGCGGTCGCTGGGAAAAGGCAAAACAATACTCGATTTATAAATATTTGAACAAACACACAACAGAACACTGGCGGTGGGTGTTGCGGTCAACGGATGAAAGCGAAACACAGCAACGGGTACGCAAGGGTGGGTGTGTTTGATGTAAAAAAGAAAACAAAAGCATACTGCGATCGAGAGCACCGTGCACGTGCACGTGGTGGATCGAATGCATTCGGCGAGAAGTGCGGATGGAAGCGTTTTGTTTCCCCACGTTTGAAGTTTTATGGATTGTTTCGAAGGGGAAAGGGGAA